>JARFOC010015209.1:0-10510 GCA_031763485.1 Osmoderma eremita
TGCCGAAATACGTATCCAGGAGTTCTTCACTCATCGAGGTGGTAAGGGTATTTTTTATTTTTTACTATTTCAAGCCATCGTATCCTATTTTGTATTTTATATTAATAACTTTTTATAGCGACAATTTAAAATTTCGGTTTTAAGGGTATCATAATATTCAATATTTTTGTAATTGATTGCCATAAACTCCACGGTCTAAAGGTTGTAACCTGTGGGAAGTGTGTGTGGGGAATGAAAGCAAAGTTATTGAATTGGCTCTGCAGTAACTTATTCAAGGTATGGAAATGTATGAGGAATGGTTATCTAAAAGGATCAGCACTTTATTGGTTTCACTGCGTTTGGTATGCTTTATGAAATGCTTCATAAAGACAAGAAATTTGTTTTCTTGCGTCCATCCTGACTTATTGCCACATCATTGCACCCTATTGGTCCGTCTCTGATGAAATGATCTTTAAAATGTTTTCGCGGAAAAATGAACATTGGTGGAACCGTATTTCCAACCGCATTTACAACCAAGCACATGGTAATTAGTGTTCCTCGTTCTTGTGAAGTAATAGAGCCGATTTGCTTGGTCCCTTTCTTAGGGATTACTTTGGTCGGCTGTTGAACAGTTGTAATCCCGGTTTCGTCTATATTATAAATATTTTGTGGTGTCTATATTGTAAATATTTTGTGGTTCAAATTTATGCCTTTCCATGACTGCAAGCAACTTATCAAAAAAGTTGTTAACGTTTTCATTATTGAAATTCATGGCGCGTGAGAGATTCGTTGCTTGAGAAGTTCGCAATGATAATTGTGGATTTCGCTTTAAAAACGCTACAAGCCAATCCTCGCTAACATGTTCAATTTCATTCCACTTTAGGAGGATACCTGAGGTTATTACGACTGGCAAAATGAAACGCAAGGTTTCTTAAATCTCTTGTAGTAAGACCATAATAAAGATCTATAGTTTTTTCACAGTATTTAACAAGCTGTTGTTCTTGTTCTACAGTGAAAACTTTGCTGTGGGGAGGGGGGGGGGGAGGAGGTGCTCTAAGTGTCTTAACTAAGTTCAAGTGCTTTGTACACCCTTTTTCATATAATTAAACTAAAAATATATTTATTTGTTACTAAGCAAGGTGTCAAGTGTTTGATCTACTTCAAGAAAACAAGTGATTTTAATCCTTAATTGGAAATCCATAATTCCTTCAAACCAGGAGGAATTCGTACAGTACCATATGTTACAATCGACACCTTTACTCCCGCTTATGCTTTGTTTATTGGCATAACCTCAGAAGTCTACCCTATGAAATGAGTAGCCTAATCTGCACCTGTTACTAAACCTGCCTCAGAATATCAGAAATTTCAACACACTACCCAATATAAGCAAAATACTACGTCCCTATATATTTACTTTCGGATTATAAAACATAAAACCGTTTGATTGCCCATAATCAGCGCACACGATTATGGTAACACTTTACAGTATAATGCGAACTTCATTACCGAGGGCTTCCAAACGCACAATTTAATTTTTTTCCCAAAGTTGTCTCCACCATATCCTTTGTTATAATCGACACCAGTTACAACTGCCACCGGTCTCCCCTACCTTTGAAACACGATTGTTATGCTCAAAATCGCGGGTTGCGCCTAGAATTTATTACTGGCCCGATTAATGCACAAGGTTCGAAACACGATTCATTTGAATATCTGTGGACAAATTCCAGCATTGTCTTAGCCTGGGTATATACTCCAATTTCTTCAATAAAGTCCTTTGTCGCAAATAGAGTTGCTGAAATAAAGACATTAACTGATAAACATAATTAGCACCAAGTCAGATCAGAAAATAATGTTGCCGACACCTTAAGTAGAGCGCCTCTTCGCACCGAATTAATTAAAAATGAAACTTGGTTTGCCGGTCCACATTTTATTAAATTAGACGAGAATTTGTGGCCCACATCGGCGGTAACATTAACGTAAGCTGAGGTACCCGAAAAACGCGTGATACTCGCAGCGGTTTCACATCTTAGATTATTCTGGTCCCATTTTTCGGTGTCAGCGCCTTCATTGCTAGGTCCGGAAAATTTTTCAGAAACATAATTCCATAATCCAGTTCTACTTAATATTGCTTAAGCTTGTAATTTCCATGTGTCGTAATTGTCACGTTTTAAAGGATAAACACGGTAGTAGCTTGCAGCAGTATTCATTTTCGAGTGTAGTTTCACTTAACTTTGTTTTTTAATATTTACTGATCCCAGGGGAAAGAGCAGAGGTTAGATCTGTGGTTACCAAGCTTTACCAAGTATTTACTAGTATTTACCGTTAGGGCTTCTAAATGTAGTTTACTTTCACCTCGTTGCTTAATTAAATCTAGCCAAAATGTTAATGCCTCGTATTTAACAGGCCTGTCAATACATTTCATTCACCACTTAATAACAATAATTACATACAGGAGTAACAACGCGTTAGTAGCCTATATTTCACTACTCGTCAAAATACGTGCCTTAGTAAATTATTAGTTAATTGGCAGTTAACAGCCATAAATCGACTTTAGCACGCAGGAAACGTGCCCACATAGTTCGCACCAAACCAACGGTTGGTGAGTAAATGTGTTTAAAATTGCCTGCAGTACAACCTAAAGCTATTATGGTAATGTTCTCTATCCTTTCATGACTTATGTATTAAACGGTACAGCTGTGCGTTCGGCGCAAGTTAGCGCGTACGAATCGCCCATAAATTCGCGAATTTTACACTCGCCGGGTGGTCCCGTCTTATTAGGATATCTTAAAATCTTATTAAAACCGAATGTGAACGTGCGAGTTATACTATGTTTGAAATTACATACGCGCCTGTACTAAATTTACAGCGGTCTGTAATGCGAGAGGCTTTAGGTGAATATGTTCCCCTGTTTTATATGTATAAATGCGATAATCGCTGCTGAATATGTCTATAAACTTTATTTTTTTTGCTATGTTAAACACCGTACTTGTGAATTTGAATATTTATTGGCAAATAAAACGCAAGAGCCATAGAAACTAATAATAATAAATTTATTTGCTCAATGGTTATAAACCATCATGACAAAGAAAACATAACATCAACATTCAATTTATAAATGCATGATCATGAAACAATGTTTAAAGAAGTAGAAACATAAAGAAAAATGACAAAAAAGAAACGGATTACACTAAATAAAGTATACTACAAATTTTTTGGGCACGTGATATACTGATAACTTGAACATAGTGCTGGCTTTGATGTTTTAAAGGTAGTATGAAAAAAATAGTAGTAAGGAACGAAATATAAAAGTCAAATTAAGAAGCAATAACAAATTTGCACTGTACATATTCCTTCATTCTGATAGAGTTTGAAGATTATGAGCATCTAGTAAAGAACCATAGCCAATTGTGTGCGCGTTCAGGTTAAGTACCACTAATTCTATATGGCGTAAGTCATTTTTCCAATATCACAGAATAGTTTAAAGTCCTGTTGTGAAATATGTGGGGGTATATATATATATAGGGGTAGTAGTGTCCAAAATACACTTACAGGCAACAATATCGAGTGTAGGTACAGTAGACGTAATAGCAGATGTGTCAACGTTAGTGTAAGGTATTTTATGAGATAGAGCTATAAACACGCCCCCACCACGACATCGATTCACCAACGCAAAGCGCCTATCACATCTAATTATATTGTAATAAGATAGCAAAAGTTCGAAGTCATTAATGGATTTATCAAGCCAGCTCTCCGTAATCACAATTATATCATAAAAGCCTTCACATGCCTTAGTAAAGAAAATTTGAATTTTAGTTCGAAGGCCTCTAGTGTTTTGACAAAAAACAGGAATAAGGGATGGCAAACTGCTGGACTGTCTTAGTTTAAAGGTGATACAATAGAAGGTATACCTTGTTTATATTGGATTCGAAGGTTAGTTTCTCCATTATTTAGGCGGTTGGCAAGCTGAGATTTAGCTTCCCCGTGAATCTCAATCTGCATCGGAGTACGATCACCCGAAAAAATATAGGATTACACTTCAGTTTGTCTACATTACGTAAGATATCATTAACGATAGATTCGGATGCAAACTTAATTCTAATTGGTCGGCGACGGTTAGAGTTAGTGCGATCAAACCTAGCGAGTCTGAATACTTTATGATTCGGATCATTCACCTGGAGAGCTGAACATATGTAAATCGCCAAGGCAATGTCCAAAGTTATCTGATCCTTATTAATTTTAGATTCACCAGACTCATTGCACCCGTGAACCACAAGATTCGCCGTACCTGCGTCACGGTCAGCTATCTTCTGTATAATAATCTCAGTATCAAGAGGAGATCGAGAACCCGGCGATGCTGACTGAAAATTAAGAAGTGACTGTTTTAAGGATTTTATTTCATTCTGAACGGCGACAATAATAGATTTGCCACTATTCAAATCATTACCGAACTGCAAACAATTCTTACAAGTCCACGAAAACCCAGTGTTTAAGTGAATTTTACGAGCTTCATTAGGGACCTTGACACAATCAATTCGATAAGGTTTCTTGCATACACAGCAATTAATAATTTTATGTGTTTCATCTACAATTGCACAGCAAGAACATGAAGGCATATTTAAGATTTTTATGTATAAATACTAATACGGTGATAAAAAAGAAAAAACTGGGATACACGCTTCGCGCTGAGGTGCCCTTCACAGCGACTTATGGTAGACACACAGAAGGTAAAATAAGGCAACGAAAAGGTGCTTGAACAGATAACAAAGGATAAAATTAAGGATTTCGATATTTGTAGAGACTGTTTAAACATATACGTATATAGAAAAAGTAAATATTAGAAAAGGGTTGTAGGTAAAAAGCATGTCGCAAGAAACAACAACAGAATATAGTACACTTACCACACAAAATATACGATTAAAATTTGATATCTGAAAGAGCAAATCACATCATCATAAGGGCAAAAATCTGCACTTCATACTGATATAACTTTCAATCCACAAAGATCAACGTAACAGTGAAAATATTGCAATCAATCGCAGAGAAACCAAATGTGTGAACTCACTCTTAGGAAGAGAGTGTTATGTATATATCGAAAAAAAACATATTTCGGGTTCTTTACTTTTGCTTCTTACGAGAGGTTCTAATTGCAAGTGAATTGTAAAAATATTAACAGCATTGGTTAACGAAGCTAAGATTTTTAGATAAACGTATAGACGAAACATATTCTGCAAAAAGATGTCGAGAACCGAATAAAACCCTCAAATCCTTTATTTTGTCCTCTCCAGCAATTGACTCAAAATCTATAGAATATTATAATATGATTTTGACATCTGCTGAAAAAACTGCTAAGCATTTACAAATACTCAGGAAATTTTGTTAGGTTTCACAAATCTTCAATAATACGTGGGTAATGCTGTAAAAGAATAAATCCTTACTAGATTTAATAGAAATGTACGGTAAACTCCAATCTGAACATCGGCGGCTCTAGCCGATCGCTTCACGTTCTATGCAGGGGCGCCGTGTACAGTCGGTAGATGTCGCTTCGATATCCAAGGTGCCCTTCTTTGCTGTGTTTATTTGTGTGTTATTTTAGGATGACATTACACTTAAATGCTCTGCCGCTTGTTACCGTATTATTAGAGGTGAATATTCTCTTTCTTCGCTTACTGCGCATCGAATTTTTGCAATTCTTAAATATTTTATTTAAATTATCATTAATTAATAGAGGCTCGGCAATTTGGTTATAAAGAATGGAAAATTATGAGGAGCGAAATTAACAATAGGTAAAACTATTGGAACCGATTACAAGATTCTTTGGTTACCCTGTTTTAAAATAAGAAATATGTTTATTATTGTATCTGATTTTGGAAAAAGAATTTACGTGATCGGCTACGAAAAGAAAGTGACAAAGAGCACGTATGATTGCGGCCACCGAAATGTGTACGAATTTTTTTTACAGTTTGATTTGTACCTTAAGTAATAGGCGTCCTTTAAACGTCATCGAAATTTCAATATTATTTGTTTATGTCAAAAATTTTTTTCAGAAAAAACTGTGTTTTGTGAGAAGTAGACCGAATACAATTTGCTAATCAGTTTTTAAATGCCGAAGAGTTTTGGAGTTCTGTAGTTTTTTCAGACGAAAAATGTTTTCAATCTTGTAATAATGGCAAATTACGCATTTATAGACCAAGAAATCGTAGATTTGAGGAAAATTACACGCACTCGACAGTAAGTTCTGGTCGCTTTTCGGTTAATTTTTGTGGATGGATAAATGTTCATGGACCTGGAGTATGTTGGAAAATAGATGGACGTTTAACGTGGCAATACTTTAGAGAAATATTGGAAAATGTTATGTTACCACCCGTGAAGACTACATTTCCCAGCAATTTCGTTTTTCAACAGACAAGAAAAATAATTTAATTTTGAGCTTAAAAATAAAATTACACGTTTATCTGCCTCAGGACAATTGCCCAGTTCACACTGCAAGGATTGTAAGACAATGGATGAATGAAAATGCAATTTATTTACTACCTTGGCCTTCCAGAAGTCCGGATTTAAATCCGATTGAAAACACCTGGGGAAATATGACATAAAAAATATTATCTGCAGATTTCAGGCAGAGAAATGCGGTGGAACTTCTGGACACTGTTGAAAATGCTTGAGAGAACCTTATGAGGACACAAATTTGTCTATGAGAAGACAGCTAGAACTTGTGATTGCAGCTAACGGCCCTGCCATGAGTTATTAAAAAAAACGTTGATTTTTAAGATTTAAGGATTGCTTGGTTTCTACTTTTTTGAATAAACTTATTTTTTACTAATTTCAATTTAGCATTGTGTCTAATAGATTTATTTTTTTACAAAATAAAAAAAGTTGCTCCCTCCACGAAAGTCACTGGATAAAGCCAAATTTAATCTATGGAAAAATAGTGAAATTTGTCTCAACTATCGTGCACATTTCGGTGGCCGCAATTGTACGTATGTATGTCTAATTTGTAGATGTCACATGATTGATTACTAATTGCAAGTAAATATAATAAAATTCTTTTCTACACAAAGTATTATGCTGAAACAATATAAAATACCTAATAAACCAAAAAATCATTCATGCAAAATGCATGTTGTTGCGGTTTAAATTGTTTGCCGTGTGAAATCAGTTATATGGAGACAGGCAAACATGGGGTATTATTGGAAAAAAATATAGAATGTACAAATGATGGACATAACTGGAAGTAGAAATAATTTGAAAAAATTCTAATATATAATTATTACAGTACACAAAATTGTAATAGCCCTAACGTCCCTACAAAACATTTAAAAGACAGCAGAGATCAAGTGGCACATCATAGCAAAGGTTTTTCAATTCCATTTATGACTCCTTTGTACAATTTATTCAGGTTTTAATTACAGAGTAATATTTTTTGTGTCTCTGATGCAAGAAACTAACACTTTTGTGAAATATACTACCTAATTGCGCTACGAACGCAAATTAATTATTATCATTACATTAGTCAATCAGTAGATTATTAGCAAACGTTAAAGTCATGCCAGCCAAGCGGTCATTCACGTGGATATTGAACAGTAAGTGCCCCAGGTTGGAACTATTAGACACACCTGAGGTTCCACAATAGGACCAAGCGGCCGAGGTGGAAGGAGTAATCGACGACCCAGCAGACGACATCATTTTCCCAAGTAATCCAAGTAAGATGCAGCTCTAATGTATGGATATTAAATAAAATGGTTAAATATTCTATTTAATATAGATATGTATACTATCTATGTTAGTAGCTGCATCTTCAAGCAAAACAATTCTGACTGTCCCTGTGTCTCAAAATTACAACCATTTAATTTGAATTTAAATTCTCACTAGAAATATTACATTTTCAGGCCTTTTATGAATTATCCCCGGATTAGTTCTCCCATTATCCTGTTAGTCAGACAACGTTTTGTTAATTTCTTTTTTTAATTCGATGACGTTCTAAACAACGGAGTAACAACACAGAAACAATAAGTCGTAAAGTCATATTGGGTATCTGGCTTCATTATAGTCACGGCGTACTCATAGCGTACCCATTTGTAATTCTGTTCCGCCACATTAACCCAACCATTACGTTTCGAAAATGTGTGAAATTGAGAAAGATAAAGTTTCTAAAACGATATAAGTATGAATAGTTTCCACGCAAAGCAATTATGCTAAAATAAAATCTTGTAAGAGTAAGAAATACTTAAATTTGATTTGGTAATTAACGAGTAACGTTTTAGCAGCTATTATCAATCTGCTAAAACAATAAATTTTTTCTACAATAAGGAAATACATACAGATTGTAAATGCTTTTTGGTATAAGGAATACCATTAATGATACATTTATCCAGGATACAGTTATTCTTCACAGCCACTATGAACCCGGTCGAAGTATTTAACGAATATCAAATTCATTTTAAAAAATGTGCGTTTGAACAACAACCAGTTCTTTAAATCAAAACTAAATTCGTAACTAAATCGTAAACATTTGTATAGAATACTTTTTCAGATAATTCAAAACGTTATATGCATATATCTGCAAGATATACATTTCCAAAGAAATTGTAGTTGTTTAAAATTATTTGAATCTGTTTTGAACTAGATCCTATTATCTGTAGTGGATCAGTTGACATTTCTTCCTTCCATTCTTGTTTCCTATAGATTCGAGTGAGTTCCGGACATTTGTACAATTTTTCGCAACTCTTTTCTGTATTTTGTTGCCCTTCTCCAATTCCTGATTGTCGTTGCATCCTGAACACTTTCTACCGGTTCCAACCATGATGCACTTGATCTCCATTAAGGCATTACCACCTAGAAAGCAAAGCCGCAGTGCTGATGTGTGACGTCACCATCGATAGGTGTTCGCCAATACATCGACCGCCTCTTTTAACTCACATTTTGTATGTAGATATCTTCAACAACTATTTCGTTATTAATAGTAAAAAATTGTTTACAGTAATATAGCAATAATAACCCGGCAAATAAGTGATTAGGGGCACAGCGACTTAATCTGTATCGGTTTCTCCGATCATAATGTTGGGATTAAATGAATGCTGTTCGATTTCATGAGGTGAATCAATAGTTTCCCAAAACTATTTGCTCTGATTGTTACTAAAGGTTCGCGATTTTAGAGTTAACAATTATTGAACTTTCACTTACAGTTTGATCTGTTCTGAAATCAGTTGCTGTCGAAAAATGTATATTTTCTTCCATAAAATGTAACTCACACACGCTACTGTAATTACATGCAGTAAAATCTTTTCTGGGAATAACAAACAACCGTTTTGCAAGTAAGTCGGCGTAACTGACTTGTGAGCACTTTCGGACAATGGCACAACACGAAAAACAGCATTTAAAAACACTAATAGTTGAAAACATTGATTAGTTCGGGACACGTGTTTCGGGAATTGGTGAATTCCCATCATCAAACGTATGAGCAAATGATTCGATCATGCGGTCAACACGCGTCCCGAATCAATCAATTTATTGTACGGTAGCAGTGATCCAATACAGTGTATTTACTAATAACTGAAATTAAATTGAAGAAACACGTGCGTGTAAAATTATATTTCATCGGCTTGCTTCGTACTGGGCATTCACCTAGCAATGCTGACGTAACAGACGCGTGACATCGGAGCACTTGAGCCTTTTACTGTCGGTGATATAGGTCTTCCTACCACCGACTTCCAATTAGAATTTTTTCGATTTCTTCATTTTCCCTTCTACCATTTAATTATACTTGATCCACATCCATTTAGAGTACCCTCTCAACAAGTATTTCATCGTGATGGCTAAACTCTACTTCACATGATTGTTTGTGCCCCAAATAGATCTAAATACTTTTCTTTCGAATACTCTTAATTGCTCTTCTTCCTACTAGGTTAATCACATTCCTTGCATGTGTCACTATTGGCCTTACTATTGTTTTATACGTTCTCAGCTGACTATTCTAGCTGAAATCTATATCTTAAATTTTTTTTAGAAAAATTAAAAAAAAAGAATAGAATGTTTTGCAACCGAGCTGTATTCTTCCTTTTGTTTCTTTCCTGTATAAGACTCTCAAATCTTTAAGTACTTCAACTTCATCAAATTCGTAGTTCATTCGTATTTAGTCAACTTCTTATCCCCTGTTTCAATGCATTATTTAGTATTTTTTCCATTTATTTCCAATCCCTCTTTTCCGCATCTTCCTCTATAATTTTAAACGCTTTCCTTAATTCTATTTTGTCGCTTGATATAATTGCTAGATCGTCAATTGAATTAGTTGATTATAAAATCCATTTTCCTTAGCGTGCAGGTCGGATAGTGGCTATACACCTGATTTCGAGACACTGTAGATACCTCAAAGGCACCACATGTCAACGTAACTGTAAATGCATACATGCACTCGTACTCTAGATAAATGGGTTTGAACAAACATCTTCGCTGGATACATGTACACTAGCGACACTTTCTAATTGTACGACCTAACGCTTAACGTAGAGCCTACATGCGTAGCATGGATAGTAGA
>JARFOC010015241.1:0-10508 GCA_031763485.1 Osmoderma eremita
TACTTGTGCGGGAGGAGTAATCCGAACAGTGTGTTTATCGTGCTGCCCCACAGTCCTTGCTATCTTTACTGATTATGAACATATTCGATATGAAATGCATATTTTTCAAAAGAAAAAACATTGCAACATTTTAAGACTTATTGACTATAGCACCTGAAAACAGTACTGTTGAAGTTCTGTTACAACAGTAATGTTGATAGATAATACCTTTCTACACGTTTATACCACTTTTGAAATTACGATCATTGCTCATTGTTTTTCGGAAATGAAGATAAAATATCCAATAGGGCTGGAGGTATCATGTCATTTTTTCTATGTATACGCATTTTTGTTTCACCGTGTAGATACAGTTTGCTTGAGTCGATAATTCACATTAAAAACATGAAATATTTTAAAAAGAATGTCCAACGCGTTTTTTGCTGTATAGGCTTGTAGAAAAATATTATCTACCACAACATAAACTTTTTTAGGCTCTACCATTAATCCTTTCGTACAATATATAGGGGTGAATCGCGTGTTGGCGCTGATTTCCGGTTTTTATATTTTTCAGTGCTCGGTAAAATACCTTTTGATTTGCATGGTAATCTTCCAGCTTATGTCCAAACGCTTCCTAGGATTTTTGCTTTAATTTATTTAAGTTCTTCACTCTGTTGTTTTGTTCTTTATATTCGGCGTGTCTTTCATTTGTTCCTTCTTTGAGATATTTTTTCCATCTACATTTCTTTTCTTTTATCTGTTCTTTTATCTCGTCGCTCCACCAAGCAGTTTGTTTCTTATTTCTATTTACCTTTATGTATCCGCATGTAGTTTAGCCGTTTCTACCAGTGTTGTTTTGAAAGCTATCCACATTTCTTCCATTTTTTCCTAATGTTATGCTTTTTAATTTAGTTTTTACTTCTCGTCGGAACTTTAGAGTAGTTTCTTTATTATTTAATTGTTAAACCTTAATTGTTTCTTTTATTGGTATTGCCAGTAAAATTCTCATTACTCTTTGTTTTTCATTAAGTTTTTCCAATCTTATATTTGTTTTCATCCTAACTAAATAGTGATCACTGTTAATTTCGGCGCCTCTGCTAACTTTCACAACTTTAATGTGTTTTCTATATGGTCTGTTTATTAGTGCATAATCTACATATTACAGATTTTTCTCCTCTGCTTTTCATTACTCCGGTGAATGTGTGAATTTCTTTATGTTGGAAGAAAGTATAACTCATATTTATCCTGATAGAACTACAATACTCAATAGATAAGTAAACAACTACAAGTGCTGATATTTTGAGCATATTTACGTTAGCTTTATTTTCACGTGTATTTAAGCTGCTTATAAATACGGAATCGATCGATTCTTAAATACTTAGGGCTGGGATTGAATGTAACTTGCTATCCGGATGTTACATAGGGGATATAATTTGCATGATTATTTAGACGAATGTCCTATTATTAACACTCAGTTTAGCTAACTTTTAGAAATCAATATTCAAAAAGTCCTATTATACAAGTTCAGAATGGTTTGAAATTTTTTATTTAAATCACGTGTTAATACTCTCTCGGTTTATGTAAAATGTACAAATCGTTGGCTTTCAGGAAGAGTAACATACGTCAAAATCTAACGGCCTCCACCATTCATCAATACCAATCATCAACATTTTTCTTTGCCGTAAAAAAGTTCTCATATACCTAAGGAAAGCTTTGTTTTCTTCTTGCTTCTCTTCTTACATAAGGTGTTTCCAAAGAAGTTTATAAATTAAATGAATGCATGAGATTAAATTCAGGTTTATTGGGATTCCAGGAAACAACAAATATTTTATTCAATTTTCTTTAAATTTGAACTGATATTCCTACAAAACAGAAATGGACGTATTTTTTTTTTGTAAACACTAGTAATTGTTTTTGTATCTAGGTCACACATTATCCAATTTCTCTATTAAGCAATTCCATGTAAAAACTTACTATAGCATATTTCTTTTTAAACCCGCCATAGTGTTACGCAATAAAGAATGAATTTACTGATGTAGCTGTTGTAAACAGTTTTCATATGTGTATATGTAGGAGGTAAAGAATTCGTTCAAATTAATTGCAACGGAATGTACTGTGAACGTGCAGAAGCGTTTAATGATAAACTGTTGTTAGACGTGCAATCGAAACTCTTGAGAAATACCGATAAGTGAATATCACTATCGTATTTCTCAATGTCGGAGGTCAGCCAAGCACAAAGGCGCAGTTTGTTTTTTTTTTTCTCTTGTACACCGTACTAAAATCAAAGTAGACTGTAATAATCTCAGCGTCCATGTACGATTTCAAAGATCTGACGATTTGTCAAATATTTATCTTAAACGTTGTCTTTCATGGATATGCCAATTAAATAAATGTTAAAAGTGGAGGTAATTGTTAATAGTCACGGTAATGATTCATTTGACCGCTTTAAGTTCGTGTAGCCTTGTCTGTCTGCTTTTGATTTCTAATTCGACGAATCGACACTGAATAAGATGACGCCATGAAATTTACAGAAAGAATCTAAGCATAAATGCGTTAATAAATTAAAATAAAGACAGGAAATGGTATTCTTATTTCATGGTAATGACGATCACTAAATATAATCTTGAGATCTATTAGCAGAGATCTAAGCTTCAATAACATCCATTATCCATTGTTTAAGCGATTAAAATTCTGTTAATATCGTCCGTTTGGGAATGGAAAAAAGTATTTCCCCAATGAAACGGAAGTGGTAAACAAATCTGTTTTACTAGTGAGGAAGTGCGATCATTACCATATCGTAAAATACAAGTTGGTGGTAGAAGGATGTCAAGATTTTTTTTTTCTGATTTTATATATATTTGTCAGGAATTTTGCGTTCGGACAGAAACCCTGGATTCGATAAGTAATGCTCACTTTAAATACTTTTTAATTAATATCTTAATTAAATTTTTAAAACACGACGCTGCGTACAACAATTCACCAACTTCGAGTAACTGAACATAATTATGAATACACCGCACAAATTCCAGACAGTTTCCAGCGGCGCCGAGAGAGATAGACGAATTCCGGCAAACGTGTAGCGATGGAAATGTCTCAGCAACTCTATCCTTACGCAAATATTTCGCACGATGCGATGATGTTTTAGATACGAAAACATTCAGAAATACAAACTTAAATAAAATGCTTAAATGAGAATTTTTCACTAGTTCGTAAAACTAGTTCAAATTTACAAAGATATAACACAAAATAAATATGGATAAGAGGCTGTTAATCCTACTGATGATGCGTGCATGTGCACGCGAAATGTACATCTACCATAAATAAATAAGTGTTACGAACCGGTGAAAAATTCTCATTTAAGTATTACCAAGAAATTTGGTGCTCCTGTTATTTTTTATTATTTAAGGAAATGGCCGGAGATCTAAGGATCATAGGGTCATAGTAGGCTCTGTTTTTTCTACCCGGTTATTAATCTCAAAGTTTTCTTTCTGTTTGGTCTATTCTAATTCCTAAATATTCCTAAATATATCCACCTGCTTTAATATTCAATAATAATGGTATTTATTTATTCACCATATTTAAATCATCATCGCATATGCGATTTAGTGAACAATATAAGTGAGGCGATCGACACCAAGATGCCTTACTTTGTGTGTTTTTATAGATCTAGTTAGGCATTCGTCACTGTCAGTCATCACATATTGCTTTTAAAAAAACTATAGAACTTAGGATTTCGCGGCATAGCTTACGATCTAATGCAATCGTATATAGAGGGCAGATCTCAATATGTACAAATAAATGAACATCTTAGCAACCTTATGTATGTTTCCTATGGACTACCACAAGGCACAGTACTCGCGCCAATACTTTTCAGCTTATACCTTAATGATTTACTTAAACTACCTTTGAAAAGGTACATCATTTACAGATGATATAGTAATGTTCCTCAAAAGTGAAACTTGGGAAACTCTAAGGGACATTGCTAGCTATGACATACATATCGTTAAAAAATAGTTTGACAAACATCTCCTCACAATGAACTTAGAAAAAACAATTTTTTTTTTGCCTTCACTTCATATAAAACCAATTTACCGGACTATGATAATATAAAAATAAAGAATACTAACCTCTCAGTTTTTTTTCGCATCCTCGATCAAATATCTAAGTATTTTTATAGATAACTTTTTAAGATGGGACTTACATATTGCCTACTGTGTCAGAAGATTAAGATCGATTTTATATTTCTTTAAGCAAACTTCAAGAATTCTTGATATCACGGAACTAAACATTATTTACTATGGTTTAATAGAGTCGATAATATCTGACTCCATTCTTGCATGGGGAGGAGTAAGAAAAAGTGTGCTTCTTCCTTTGACACAAATACATAAAAGATTTCTTAAACTGATGTACGGAAGACACTATTATTATCCAACAGAATTACTATATCGAGAATCCGATGTTTTAAACATTAGGCAATTATATTGTAGAACCTTAATTTCATATCAGCATAAAGATAGAAACAACAAACCTAAAGAAAAACTTTACATACAGTAAGAGTACACAAAGCAATGGGCACAAAAAGTTTTATTTATCTGGCCCCATGAATGTATAATATACTTCCACTAAGGATTAGAACCATTAATAATTATAATAAATTCAAAAGGAAAACTAAGCACTGCATTCTAAATCAACCGCACCAGGAATTGGCAAATTACTTAGATCACGGCTTTGTTACTGATTAAACAACAGATTGAAAATAGCAATAGATGAAAGATCATCTGAACGCTCTCATGAGCCGTTGTCTAACACCCACACACAGTTGTAAGAACTGTGTTTGTACAATTACAAAATATTCTCGTAAAAACATGACTGTTTTGCTGATGCTTTTCACATTTTGAAACTTGAAAATTATATTATTTTTATAGCTTGTATTTGTGTTACTGTTTATTTCAAACTAAGTTGTACTATCTAAGTAATCATATCCTTGAGAAACGTAAAATTATTATTCATTACATATATGTTATAGCTCTTTTTGTGTGTGTGGTATACATACACTATTATTAATATTATTATGTATTCCGCTGTATGTATTATATATTTCGGGGTAGTTTTTCGTTCTCCTGCGTCGCATAACAGCTACAAAATAAATATAAGGAACTGTACTTTTTACCGTAATCTGAGGCTATAGAAAAATTACGCAATATTAGGTGATTGAGCGGACATGAGTGCGTATCCTTGCTCGTTGTCAGTGAGACTCGAATGCGGGGTTGCCATTCACAAAGCAATCCCCCGTCCCGATGTACACATACGTGTATCTATATACATAGTATAATTTGTAATATCTAATTTTGAATTCGTTTTTGTTTTGGTTGCAGGAGATGGTCCAGGCAAAAGACCCACCTTCATTCTATTTAAATAAATTGAGGACATACTTGGATCCGAAAGCTTCGAGAAGTCACAGGGTAGGTATAATTTGATTATATCTATAGCTTTTCCAAAATTCATTGGAATCAATATCTAATCAAGTGCTATTTTCTTCCTTAACTTCTCGTTAAAATTTTTATGTCGGGGTTATTTATAATATATTACATGAAAGTATTTGTGTAAAATCAAAAACCTATTTTTCGTGGTTATTGTATTTCATCGTTAGGTATATACAGCAATGCTATTTTATTGGCTAGGGATGGGATACCTGTGCGTGGAACAAGGAGGTAAGACTAATAAGACGGAGCCATCCACAGTGCACAATGCGCATGGTAATATGATTTGTATCGGGCATTATCTTCACAAATATAATTTTTATTTATATCACTCATAAACAACGCCATAGGAATAGCAATATTCATATTTTCAATGTTAATCACTTTATGTGTATATCATACATTTTTATATGCAAACTGTCTATGAATGTTGATTACTGATTGCTGTACACAAAATTTGTTAGTGCGTATAGTAATTAAGTACTTTATTTATTCATTAAGCATAAAATAACCGAATGGCATCGTATGGTATACTTGCTTTATTATGCATAACAATGTAGAGATTTACATAGAAGATGTTAGTAAAACTAAAGTAAAAGCCGTTGTATTTATAATTAAAACATAAGACTACAGAAATGATTGTAGCTTTTAGGTGTTAGTCAAGCCAATTGCAGTTGTTTTGATATTTAATTGATAAAAACGTACATAACATACTCAGTAAGTCTCATTGTCAGTCAAACATGTAATCCTTCCTTCTATGAATTTACAACGATTTTTATGAATCACATATTTTTTATTCCAACGTTTTCAATTGTAAAGATATCTACAGTCAAAATAATTATTGCTTTATTAATCAATGTCAAAGAATAACAACCATGAACTACATTTTGTTATTATCTCTAATGACATCACGAGATTCTGCTAAAAATATGTTTGTACGTACAAATGTATCGCACGTTTTATTTATGGTTCGAAACTACAGTTTGAATCACTCATTCGATTTCGTAAAAAGAGATTATCATGACACAACATTGTTACGTGGTCTAGATATTTATTGCTAGCACGTTCTGCACATCAGTATATCGAATACATGTTTCTGGCTCTCGTTTAGAACATGCACGCTACGAAGGAATAGCAATTTGAGCCATCTAATATGGATACTTGTATATTGGTTATGGTTTACTTTGAATACTTCTCAATATACACAGAGGGATCTACAGGTTATCAACAAATGGTGTTATGATAATATAATTGCGCACAAATGCGCGGTAGTAACATAGACTACAATAAGCAATCCCTTGATTTTCCAATACGCGTTGGATAATTTTGTAATCCAGTGTTAGAATTTCGCTGTACTATTTGATCATCGCATACAGTTTTCCAACCACATACCTGCCATTTGTAGATCAGCGCCGTAATCACTCAATTTTATAATAAGATCTTGCAGAGGATTTTCACATTTGAACGTCATGAAAATCCTGTGTTGGGCCTTGGTGTGTCCTAAACTAGAGTACGCGTCGGTTATTTGGTTTCCTGTTTATGTTTATCAGGAACAACAACTGGAAAGAGTTCGGAAAAGGTTTTTGAAAATTTTTAGCTTCAAAGCTCACGGTAGCTAACCAGCACGGGGAAAGGACACAACATTTTACTATGTAAGCATAACTTCTCTGTTTCCAAACGAAGGAATGTATCAAGTGTTAGATTCTGGATGAGGTTAATGGACAATCAAATTGCTGCGCCACAATTACTGTCCCTTGTTGGCATCAATATACCGAAATATGCAACTAGATCCACCATCACCAACATATCAACGGCTGGAACGAATGTATTGGCTAATTGGCTAAATCTCCTATAGTACATACAGTGCTGGCCATTTCTAAACTTTAAAGCCATCTATAAGTAATGTATTTCACCAAGCAGCGATGTCATATCGCGGATCACGAATGACCAACGCAATCTCCCGAATGCAGTCGTGCTGCGCTGGTGGGGTGCATAGAATACTAGGAGTAGTCGTTGTAGCAGTTAGCTTAGTATGCTCGTAACAGCGGTGATTCGCGCATACCATTTATGTTGACGTTACTCAAGCGTGTTTTACTTTGTTGTTTTTTAGTTTTCTTTTTCGGAATTCATAAATTTAATTTACAACATTATTTTCTCTTTATTTACATTATTGATTTTGAAATATATTAAATTAAATTCATTGTTTTGGTTTCTTTGTCAAAATTTTATAATAGAATGATTTTCACTATCGAGGAAAGGATCCAGATAATTAAATGGTATTACTCTGGTAGTACAGTAGAGGAAATGGTCGGTCGTTTTATATTTTCGTTTATTTCGTTATGTTAGTTTTTCATTCAATTCAATGTCGAATGTGTCCTGGTATCCTATTTACGTTAATATTTCAGCTTCTATAGAAGTGCTTTTCCTGTTTTTTACATTGTCCGCTATTATTAAATTTTTAGTTTGCTGTTGCGCATCAAAAGCGTGTGCCTAATGCATTGCTGTCTCTAAATATAGTATTGTCCATTTTGGTTACCTTGTACTACAATATTACGTTTTAAAACACTACGCAAAGATTAATCAAAAATGCAATCGCAATTTATTTGCGTAATATCTCGCATTTTTCACGTTATTGATACGTCTTGCGTTTTCTTCGATAAGCACGCAGCCTCCATACAACGCTTGTTGGATACTGGCTTCATGGGGCGTACTAGCAGTTCATATATACATATGTATAAGTATAACGGTGTGACGGTAATATTTTACATTGCTAGTAGGATTCAAGCTTTGTCGTGGCCAGCAGTGTATGTGCAGGAATGACAATAAACTCTTTCCCGATCCTTTCCATTTTTCTTCCTCGTCATCTCATACAAACAGCTTCTGATTTTAAACTACCAGCTTACTAGCCTAGCATCGTTTTAAATATATTTATTTTAATTTTGTCAGCATCTGCACTGCTTATATTTCTCTTTTTTTGCGTTTACACTTGAATTTGTCCCGTAAATGGTTTCTGTTGGGCAATAAAGATTATTATTATCATTGTTATTATTATTATTATTTCTTCTTTGTCTCGCCGTGTTCATTTCCAGCCGGTATTACTCTGCCTGACAGTCTGTCAGAGAACTTTTCTGGTTATGTGGGCTGTGCCAAGTATTGCTGCTTTTTTCAGTTGACAGAATATTTCTTTTTTATCATTCCCTGGTATTATACGGAGATTTGCGTCAAAGTTTTTGTCAACTGTTCCTGTGGCCCATATAATTATTGGTATTACATGCGTTTTCATATGCCACATCCTTTGTATTTCCACCTGAAGATTTTTATATTTCCATCTCTTCCCTGCCTCTTTTTGTGTGACATTATTGTCAAATGGTTACTGCTACATCTATCAGATAACAGTTGTTGGTTTTCTTGTCTTTAGTTACTATATCAGCCTTATTGGGCGATATATGCCAATAATAGATATTATTATTATTATATCTACATTCTTGTAATTTTTGTGTTTCCCAATAATACGTAATTTACAATCCTTTTGTAATTCCTCTTGACGTAATAATTTTCTCTATATGTTACTATTTTTTACTTACATGTATATGTCCATATCTTTCATGCAACTCCTTCGCGATCTTTTTTTTTTTGTTAATTTCTCACGTATTACATATAACTCCCTATATCTCCATTCCTTAATTAAGATACCGTATTTATTCTAATAAGTGCCCCGGCGGTTAATCATTTAGGCCATCTATCTTTACGGCGTTTATTTCGAATCAAACCAAATCCTCATTTCTATTCTTTTGCCATGTATCTCATTCTTCACTTTCTTTTATAAGTCTTGAAATTCTACCAATTTTTGCATATCAATAATTGTTTGTAATGAAAATATACCATTTTCCACTTTTATTCTATTTAATGCAACTAAAATATTATTTGGTTTTCTTACCACTTGAAATGTCGTTTCTTGTTAATGTATCTGCTGTTATATTTGTCGTTTCAGCTCTATGTCTCACTTCATTCTTTAATTAACAAATACCATTTGTATAGTCTAGAATTGCTATAAATTGAGTTCGTCCAATACACCTTAACGACTGTTTCTCCTTTCATTGTATTGCGTATTATTTGTCTTATTATTAACAAAAACATACCCATATTTGTTTCTACAAGTTTTTTTTTACTTCAAATTAAATTAAGCTTTATACAACTAATACAAAATCATATAACCATAAATTGTCTATTTTGACATATTTACTTTGTGAAATTCAATCAATTAATTGTGTCTCTTTAATTGAAAAAAAAACTTTCCAATATGTATTGTTTTAAAAAAATAATCTAATGAAAATTACAAACAGACTTTGTACTTAGAAACCAATTATTCTTATGTAACCGAATGAAAAGTATTTCAAGGCGACGTTTTCTACAAGTTTACCTGATTGGAAAATAAAAATTACGTGATTGTTATTACGAAGTAATGAAATTGGTTATGGACGAGTGCACCTTCATTAATTATTTAGATATTTCGACGCCAAAAATGCACGTTGAATTGAAAACAGGAAAGATAGGTTCCAATCACAATAGGAGATTAAAAATGAATGCAGGTGCAAAAATTTAGTATTTCTATTATCTTATTAATTAGCACATTTAGGAAGGCAACGTCGACAAGAAAATATTAAAGTCCATAATGTTCAGTTCATTTAATATAATGGCAAAGATCGGAGAATAATAATAATCGTATCACCACACGTATTTTTCCGTAACTTAGTTTTCATAAAATCAGTAAAATTCAGTCTATTGATAATAAGATACGTTTTCCCAAATGAAACATCCCATTATATTATTTCAGATTTAGATTAAGCTCATGTCTCACACTCCCTATATACAATTTCATTGCATTATACAGCAGGTTTCAGAAGTTATGGTCAGGCCTATCTTTACGCATGGGCACACTGGGCTCTAGCTCCGGGCCCCGCGATCAATGGGGCCTCCTAATCTTAGCGACAGCAGCGGAATCGATTATAAATTTTTCAATCACTATACTTCTTCTCACATCTTTTGGCCTTT
>JARFOC010015251.1:0-10507 GCA_031763485.1 Osmoderma eremita
AAGTAGTTTTCTTTCGAACGTATTACGCTAAATGTGTTTATAAGTAGAGAGAGATGTGTATATATTTTTTAAAAAGTACATGTTAGATATAATTTTCGTCATTCGGGAATTGGTTGAGAATGAGAGCCGACGTGCTCTTGAAACATAGGTACCGAATTTTATTAAATTAATTTTGTGCGGTGTGGATCTCCCGATACTGCGTATCAGTGTATTAATACATACGTATGAAGTTTTTAAATACATTAAAACATTTAGTTCTCTTAATTTCCTAAGATAGACTATTATATACTTTTAGATGTTTGTGTTCTACTACAAGAATCATTGTAGAAATTATCAGCACCTCTGATATTATAATTATGCACATCATTAAGCAATATTAACCTTTGATTAAGGTAAGACGGTAATATACTATTTTTCATTTTATGTAGGAGAATCATACTTTTAAAGATAATTCTTTGTCTGACATTCATCGAATTTAATGTATTTAACATGATTTGTATGGGTGTGTATGTTCACACCCATATTTTAATATTGATTTGATTATTCCCTAATGCAGAAACAGGTCCTGCATTCGGTTGTTTCCTGACTATCCGAACAGATCTATCCCCATGTTAGTAGTGTGTGCGTCAAATCCCTTTCCGGTATGCCTGATAGTGCGTCTATTGCAAGAAATAGGGCATTTCTCCAGTGGCTTATGCATAGCATTCCAAAATACTGTGAGAGGCTGTTTCCTCTTCTTCATTACATAATATACACAGAGGTTCCCCTCTATAGACTCCCATTCTGTGTAGGTATTTCCTTAGGTTACCGTGTCGAATAAGTAGACACGTCATTATCCTAATCTGCGTAGTGCAAAGCGACAATATGCCAGCAGCCAAATGTTCTGTTGGTTTCCTCATCATCTGTTTGCCGTGCTTCTGCCCGCCGCATGCTGCCAGTGTTTCTGGTGTTGTTCAATCACTCACCCACTTACCAACAGCTTTTGTGATCCCGAGGGTTGGCTCAGGTCCAATGAAGGTCATTTCCTATCCTTTCCTTGCTAGCTCATCCGCCAGCAATCCCCTCATGCGCCGGCACCCATATCAGATCAATTGTATTGTGTTTCGCTAGGTTTTGAAGGTCTTGCAGGCAGTCCCACACGAGCTAGGAAGATATCCGATAAGATGTTAATGGCTTTAAGGCAGCTTGACTGCCCGTGAGAATGTAAAGCTGTTTGCTTTGTGGCCCCCGTTGGAAACACTGTCTAGCACTCTGGAGCACGGATGCGTGCTTTCTCAGGGGTATGTGCAGTCTTCTTATTCGAATCCAGTATGGAAAGTAGATAGTTTTCTTTGTTGTTTCTTATTGTAGTAACTATCACATTTCGCGATATTTTGTATTCTTTCCATTTTCCCGGGTTTTATCAAAATATTGCTGCTTCATATTGTTTATCTTTCAAATCCGTTGCTTCTATTATTTCTGCTGTAACCCATTTATTGTTTGCATAACTACTCACTAATGTTATATGCTGTATGGGGCAGATTCTATCCATAACATTTTTCATTCCATTTGTTCAATATGGAGCCATTTCACTTACGGTTCCTGAATTATTCCATTCCATTTTAAAAAGTTCTTCATGTAATGCGAACTTACTACTTAAGAATTATTGTCTTGTGTAGTAAGTAAGTTCTTTCTTTTACGGCAATTCTATCATCTGTGGTTATAATTTTCTCTTTTATTTTCAGTGCCAGTATAGAGCGATCACTATTTTTTGGGGTTAAATGTACCTTATATTCTAAGGAGGGATTATCTGTTACTACATATATAATCGATTAGAGTTTGGCTAAGATTCGTTATTCTTGTATATTCGGAGACCAGTTGTGCCACCGCAGTTTTGAAAAATATTTCTCTAATTTATTATGACATTTCTGGTTGTGATGGTTATGTGTGTAACTAATGAACAGAGCAGAGAAATGGCGGAATTTAACATGACTGCAATTATGTCAAGAAATCCAGAAATATCTAATGTCAGTTAGGTAATTATGTATGGCCTTCTTTAGTTCTTGATAAAATGACTCCGAATTTTTGTGCCGTTTTTTAAGAGCTCTGGCATTTCGTTTTTTTTATATTATTTTTATTTCTTTGCGTCTTATATTTACCACTCTGTCAAGAGCCTGTAATCCGATATGTGTATCGTATGTAGCTAGAAAAATATGTTAAAAACTAATTATGTATTTTTCAATAAACCCATCCAGAATAATTAATAATGTTTAAATGACAGCATGCTTCCCAATAGTTGATATGTATGTATGTGACTAAAAATGTATGTGTATGTGTAAAAACTGTGTAAATTGTTTCACATACTACCCTTCAACATCTGTGAAGGTCACTTTCCTGACACAAACTTGTGATAGGTAACGGACGTCATTTCCTTGGTGTTAACAATTTCGAAAAAAATGGTTATATTTTATGAAAGGAAACTTCTTATTCTTCTGCCTCTTCTTCTCTTATCCTCTTGCCCCCTTAGGGTGTCGAATTGGAGCTCCAATTTTGTCATGCATCCCGATTCTTCGCGAGCCTTTTCATCTGTATCATTGATTTGCGTATACTCGTACTCATTTCTTCAATCTTCTGCATCCAGTTTTTCTAGCTCGTCCTTTTTATCTTCCCTGCTTTCCTCCTGATTCCGTTATATTTCTTAATAATGTGTCTTTTTCCCTTGTTATTAAGTGGCCGAACCATCGTAGCTGTTTCCTCTCCATAAATTCCACTATTCCCTCTTGCTTCAGTGAGGAGTCCCTTATTCCTTTGTTTAGTGTTCCAACATATCTTGTCTTTTCCAAGATTTTTCTTAAGAACATCATTTCCGCCGCATTCAATTTACCTTCATGCTTTTTATTTGTCGTCCTAGTTTCACTTGCATACGATAATGTAGATCTCGCTATTGTGTTGTATACCTTTAATTTTACTTCTTTATCAATTTCTGTTTTGTCTAATATCATTTTGTTAATTGCATAATAGATATCTTTTGTCTTCTGTATTCTATGTGCTGTCAGTTTCTATACTTCAGTCCTCTGTTATTACTTAACCCAAGTATTCAAAGGCAGTTACTATCTATCTCAGTTATTCTATCTTTCTCATCTCTTCGTTATGTTTGTTGTTTATTATCATCATTTTTGTTTTCTTCGAGTTTACCATCTCATCCAAGTATTTTCTATCCCCTCTTTTCATATTCTTACCAGTCCATTCACTTTCGCATATGTATCTGCTATTAGGACAATGTCGTCCGCAACTCTATATATTTATGTGTTAGATGGTAGTATCCTACTTACTTACACACTCCTATATGTGTCTGTAAATACTGTGTTCTTGTTGCAGTAGTAGTTAATATTTTATTCATTAATGTTATAAATAGAAGCGGGCTTAGACTATCTCCTTGTTTAATTCCTGCTATCATCTTAAATATACTGGACGTCTCTCCGTTCATCTATACTTTTCCTTTTACATTCAAGTATGCACTTTTTATAGTTGTAATTAATCTTTTAGGTGTCTGTAGTTCTCTTACGTAGTTCCATAAATGAGCTCTGTTGATAGTGTCAAACGCTGCCTTTAGATCTATGAACACTAGAAACACCTCCTCTCCTGTTTCTATTGCCCTTTCTAATATACTTCTGATTATATGGATATTGTCTGTTGTTTGCTTTCCTTGTCTGTATGCCGCTTGCTCATCTGATAATTTGTCTATAATACACTTTAGGAGTTTCTTCTGCAGTATGTTTGTGTACACGTTAAATGCAGTCGAAGAAAGGTAAATTGCTCTATGGTTCTCACATTTTGTTTTCTCACTTCTTTTTTCTATATTGGAATTATTGTATTATTTTCCCAATCCTCCGGTATTCGTCTTTCTGCCATGTTTTTTTGAATATGTCCACCAACCATTCTCTCCCGGTCGTGTCGGTCCCATGAATTTGTCTCTGCCTCTAATTGACCTTCTCCACATGCTTTACCTAATTTCAATGTTTTAATTACCTCCTTCACTTCTTCTACTTTTATATCTTCTTCTTCATCATATTCTACCATCCCTTCATTTTCTTCTATCGTTTGTATGTCCCGTTGGTTTCTATTTTCTGTGAATTTTTCTGCGTAATAGTCCGCCCAAGTTTCAACAATATAAAGATGAGTAAGAGCATGCATTGTAAATTGCTTTGATATCGGTCCTGTTAAAAAACGCGCAATTCACGATTTTACTAATGAAATGTGACAAATGAATATCATTGATTTTTCACAAATTAACACCGAAAATCTTAATTTTTAGTACCGGTAATCGTACATATGTGAAGGGAAATTGATTTTTCCGAGGAAAACCCGAGGCATCCCGCTTTATCGATTATTTTCCGGTTGAAACCGGTTTCCTTGTCGAATCAATGCGTGCATGTGTTTGTATCCGTTGCTCGGTAACCATGCCGTGGTTCAAAATGACAGTGTGAAAATATTCTCCGTACTTGGCTTTTATTTCCCTCACGAATCATGCGCGGCAGAAGCAATTATACCTTTTCTTATCTAACACAGTATCGAGCATTTTTAGTAGTTTTCCGCATTTCCCCGGAATAATTGATCACTCCGTCCGTTGCCAGTAAATATTTTATCCTTCAGACACTTTGAATAATACGTTCATCCATCATTGCAATTCACAGATATCGTAAAAAAAAAAGAATTATGATAGTAGAACTAAAACAAAAAATACCTTTACCACCTTGAAAAATGAAAAACTCTGGATAGGTATTTCGGCAACTAACAATAACTTGCAATCCTTAGTAGAACCTAGAAAGGAAAATGATGTATTTGGTAAGGTAAAATTTTGGTGGTTATGCTCTTCACCAGTGAAATATCACTGATTTCCGGCTTATAACCTATATCTATATATACTAGGCGGTACACTTCGTAAACGGAAACATTTATTTTATTTATTTAACAAACAGTTCATATAAGCTAGAATGCGGGATGGGTCCTTTGTCGGAATTCATAAATTCGCCCTTAATCTTATGAATATAAATCCTCTCATAACTATCGAATTTTCTAAGATGACCGACTTGTTTAACTAATCTAAGATTGTCTTTTGACATGCCGTGATCTGTTTATGATATATGTTGGGCAACATTGGACTTTTCTTGTCAGTTGTACCTAAAATGAGCGATGCGCTCCATAAAACGTCCTAAAATTAGTCGCCTTGTTTGGCCAATAAGTTTCAGATTAGATTCCTTACAATCTATTCCATAAATTCTTTATTTCTAACGTACCTCAATTGTATCTTTGACATTTCCTAAAAGGTTATTTAAAGAATTATTTGTTTTACACGCTATGCGTAAATTCTGTGCTTTGAAAATGTTAGATAAATTTCTTGTTGATTTATCAAATGATAGTTTAGCAAATTGACTGCGTTCCTAACTTTGAATTATCGGAGTTGTCCAACAATCTTTGTTTACGTTTCTTGACTAGATTGTTATCTTTCTGAAAACCACTGTACGCAGCGATTTGTATGATGTAATTTAATTCTGCTTTATATCTCTCCGTTCTTAATAAAAAACTTAACAAGCAATTAACTAGAAAATAAAAGTTAGCTACTTTTGGAAGCAACGGTTTGAATCTACCGTTATGAATCTGTTTACATTGAGTTTCTGTCTGTATTATTCCTAATGCTCATTCACTTTGAAAGGAAAATGTCAAATCTATTATAACCTTTTTCAATTTCTTTAAAAGTAACACTAAATTATAATGGCAAATATTTTTGTAAAATGCTTAAGAAATATATACGTTTACGTTTATTTCAATTTATTTAATCCAACAAAAAAAAAGTGGAAACAATTTAATAATAAATTCTTCCATCGCATCTTCTACGATGTTATCCAGTTCATACATTTTACTTTCTTCGGCAATGGTGTGTTTGATGCAATTAGTCCATGCTTCAGCAGTTACGAGTTGGAGACCTTCAATTAATAATTCCTTTACCTCTGGTAATTGAAAAATTTTGTTATTTGCAGTTACATATTTCTTCACTTGAACCGATACCAGTTCTATCGGATTTAAATTGCAATGATATGGTGGCAAACTTAAAATTGTACAACCAGTTTCTGCTACCATCTCATCGATTACATAGGGTATCGGATTATTTTTAGATAGCTTTTAACGAGCTCCAGAAGTTAAACTTTTAAGTATGAGTTTTGCAGGCAATTTGCTTTTGAAACAAGACAAATAATTAAAGCATCTTTTTTCCATGCAGTCGTTGGCATTTTTCTGCCTTGACGGAATGGTATGGATCATTACAATAACACAATTCGGTTCTAAATTGTTCTAAAAAGAATAGAACATTTCTCGTCCACTCTGTAAATACTTCACCATTCATTTCTTCATGGTAATCTGAGGTTTTTTTCGATTGAAAACATAGCAACCCATTTTCAACAAAACCATTATCACTTATCACATCACAATATGTAATATTATAGTTCTACTTCCTTTTCCAGATGGATTTTTTAGTCATGTTGTCACCCCCTCAATAAGAGCTTATCTTGGCGAAAGACGTTTTGTTTGGTGTGGTTTGCGTTAACCCAGATCTCACCTAAATAATACATTTTTTAGGAAGCGACGTCTCCATAAAACAATAGCAACACCGCATTTCTCTCATTTAAAGACCAACTTCTTTAAAATTTTCCACAGCGTTGTCCCTTTTAATTCTAACAAAGTCATCTGTATTAATGATCTACAAAAGTATGATAAAATAATTTTGTTACAAAATCGATACTACTTGACATCTTAGAATAGTAGTTAATAAGTAAAGTTAATAAGTTAAAAAGTATAATTGTATTATAAAAATTGAAAAAAGTATACCTCCTCTCCGTAAATATAGTATTAATCGAATTCTGACAAGAACTATTTTTAACGCAATATGCTAAACAAATAATATGAGAAACGCAAGAAACAACCAAAGCAACGAAGAAATTTGACAACTGAGTGACAATTTCAGTGTTATTCAAGTAGTGTTCTGGTGCAGTGCATATCTTCCGGGGTATCACGTCTAACATTATTTTTCTTTGAAGATTCTATTGACGATAACAACTTAGTTGCCGAAATGTGTATGTATCCAGCGTTCTTCACTCATTAAGGTGATAAGGGTCTTTTTGTTTTAGCTTTACTATTTCAAGCCACAGTATCCTATTATTAATAACTGACATTACAGAAACGTAGCGACCAGCAATACAGTAGTGTCTAATTATAACGAACTTGAGACCAACGAAAACAGTTTAACTGAGGTTCATTTTAAGTGAAAACAAAGAAAAATACAAACATACATCTGTATTTCTACCTGATCTAACTCTTCGATTTTATTTTTCTCCTTTACAAAATATCAATATGTGAAATAAATACAAATAAACATAAAACAAAACAAAAAATCAGTATACCTAGATAGCAGATAAATTTTAAAAAAGAATTATTTAAAATTGTATTTACGTGGTTTACTTTGTTTTGTTTGTTTGTTCATGCCAATTTTATGAATACCTATATAATTGCAGGTCCGTTAGTTTGTTAAGTATATCCTACGGATTGTTCTACGACTGCAGAAAATATTGAAGGGCTTCAATATATCTAATTTCATCTGATGTAGTTGGAACTGGTATTATTTCAAAGCTTTCTATTTCTTCGTTTTCCTCATCTCTCACTATCAATATTTTTGTTATCTACTTACTTACTTACTTGATTGCTTGATGTAAGGATGTCATCCCCCTGGTTCGTCGATCGCGCCCTTTACCGCGGCCACTAGATCCTATTGCAGAGCGGATGCCATCCTAGAGTTTATCAAACAAGTCCAGGCCCTTTTGTTATCTACACAAGCAATAATCACTTAAAACTTCCATCAACGTGGACGTATTCATTGAAGTCATAGTCAGCTTGAGCAAATGTGTGATCTTGTTGATTTCTTTCAAGCCATTCGGGTAATGGTATATCATCATCTGAACCAAATTCGTCCTCTCTCATGATAAACCTACCGTGACGAAAAGAATTAACGTTGTTTGTCTTGTTTCCATTTGCAATGCTATATGAACTAAGTTTATAACGTCTAAGAGGTTAATACATCTTTCTTTTCCTGCAAATCGCCATTCCATAATCGCAATTCGTTGGTAAAAATATCTGAAGTCATCGAAGCTCTGCTATTGGATTTATAATTTACAGGTAGTTGTTTAACATTTTTAAAACACCTTGGGTGTTTAACCTTTCCTATTATCAAGAATTTTCTCTTTCCTGTTCCCAATAGATTTGCCACTACTAACATCGTAATCCTTTCTTTAGACATCTTTCAACCAACACATGTTTCTCCTTAGAATCGTAACGTCTTATCAGGTGTGAGCTTATAAATTAAGCCTGTTTCATCGGCGTTAAATATATCTTCATATTTAAAGTTTTCTTTAATAAGTGGCCAACTGTTTTGCAGCCAATCGTTTACAATACTGATATTAACTGAGACTGCTTCGCCAACAATTTTTGCGCTGGTAATATTGTGTCGATTTTTAAATCTTTCGATCCAGCTTCAACTAAACTTACATTCACTGTTCATTAAGAATTTATTGCCGACATCGTCAGCTTTTTTTTTAACACAGCTCCACTAACAGTTACATTATTAATTCTTTGTTGGCTAAACCATTTTAATAAATTCTGGTCAACTTCTGGGTTGGCAGGTCAATGCTTGAATTTAAATGAGCAAGGCTTTCCAATATTTTTTTTCTTACAAATTCTAGCAATCCTCGATTTACTAAGTTTCATTTCACCACATACGTCACTCTATTTTACACCTCTGTGTATACGTTTTTTAGCTTTTAATGTAAACAATTTTCGCTCGTTATCCAAAGCACCGTATGGCCGCAATCGTATGGCACAGAAAAGATTGGATGTTGACCGTCGACCACCATTTGTTCATTTGGTGAAGTCCTTTTTATTTTCGGGGAAGTCCTCTATTTTACCGTTAAGAGTTCGTTATAATAGAAAACTTCTGAAATTTCATACATAGAAAGCGATTCGCTTCAACCGAAAGATCATTTTAAACGGGTTCATTGTATTAGGTGAAAAATTACAGGATATAATATTGCCATACAACAAATGCCTTCAATTTATTTGACCTTGTTGCACTTTAGATTCACTTTAGTTTTTCTTTTCATTTTTTAATCAAATACTGGCATAATGCATTATTTTCCAATAATCTTATCGGTAAAATAACTTGTTCAAAATAATAGTATGAGCTGCTGCTCATTATCCTAAAGACGTGTATGATAATAGGTATGGTATACACAGCAAGTATTAATACAATTAATTCGTTATAATCTACAGTGTGTATGTAAATGATCGAAATGTGTTTTATTTAAACATTTACATTTAGCGCCCTAATTTTTATCTCGGAACGTTGGTGCTCCTAGGACATGTAATGCATTCGAACCAGTAGTGATCATCAGCGTTCTATTGTTTTGTTATGATTTTCTATATTTTCGTTTTTGTGTATTTTGTTTATTATTTTACTTATTTATTGCCAGAAGCGTTTGTGTTCTTGCCACTTTTCTACTGCCTACTGAGTAAGTACATAGAGAAAAATAACGTGGATAAACTAAATAAACAGTAGATGATATTTAGTCCAAAATTAACTAAACAATTAAAGTTGATAAATGATCTAATTACAAAATATTGTTTTTGCTAATATTTTATCTGTTTGATTTGTCTACAATAATAGTTAAATAAGCATTATTCATTAGACATGTTATATAGGGAAAATAGTGATTTTGTTTACTATAATTCGATTAACCGTAAAAATGCTATTATCGGCGCATGGTTTATTGCTGGAGTCACCATACTAGCAAAAGCAATGAAGGGGGCGCAAGCATTAGGGACGGGCTCGAGTTTCTGCCTACCAGGCGTCATCAGCGACTCTCCGAATGCTAAACCCACTCTCATCGCTAATGCGTCGCGAAGTCATTGCGAAAGGTCCCAGCGACTTGCTTGCGCCACGATATACCCCATCTACGGGACACAGGTCAAACACACAAGCCACCGAGAAAAATGCAATAGGGCTAGTAATGGGGTACACTTCATCTAGCTTGGACAGAGCATGGACTGTCAGCCCCGTCAGAAGGACTGCGTATGTTGTTGTGATTCCAGTAACGGCTTAACCATGACGTAACATAAAAAACATCAAAAATACCAAAAACAATTGACCGTAAAAATGCCATTATCGGCGCATGGTTTATTGCTGGAATCACCATACTTGCAAAAGCAATGAAAGGGGTACAAGCATTAAAGACGGACCAGGCGTCATCAGCGTCTCTCCGAATGCTAAACCCACTTTCATCGCTAATGCTTCGCGAAGTTATTGCGAAATGCCCTAGCCACTTGCCTGCGTCACGACATACCCCATCTAGGGCATTTTTGATGTTTCTTATGTTACGTCATGGTTAAGCCGTTTCTGGAATCACAACAACATACGCAGTCCTTCTGG
>JARFOC010015262.1:0-10507 GCA_031763485.1 Osmoderma eremita
AAAATGGTAAAACAAACAAACAAGTAATACATAGTGTTGACACACTAAGTTGTCAGGTACGTGTAAATATACAAAAATACAAAAAAAAACAAAAAAACACCAACAAATACAAAAAAAATACAAAGCTTTAAATTTAAAATTTTACCCTCTTCCGAAAAAGTCGCTAACTGCGTAGTGATGCTCGATCTTTGGCAACCTTGCACGACCAAGCTGAAAATGGCACATCTGTTATATTTAAGATATGCACTGTCCTGCTGAGTGCGCCATCTAACAAATAAATTCGAAATTACTGGGTCGTTGGTAAATCAAACACCGTGTACACAACCGAAACACGATCAGTTGAAAATATTGCTTCCGTATGGGACTGTGAGCGTGGTTATGACATTCCATAGCAAGCGCCGTGTATTCACTGACCGAGTTCTAGGGCAGTTCGAAACTGATTCTACTCTCAAAACTCATTTCTGGTTGAGTGGCTTGATCACAAAATCGCCGGATTGGTTGGACTCACTGTTAAAAGCAATCGATATCGGACGATGATAACCAATTTTTTTGCGCAGATCAGATGGTATGGTCTTCACACAGATATGGTTTCAACAAAACGGCCCTACATACTGCACGGGATACACCAAATTTATTGGATGAGAAGTCCTGGTTATATCGCGAAGTGGTGACATCAACTCTCCAGATTTAGAGTCAGCTAAAGGAATCCGGCTATTTAACTAATAATAATTTTTCAAACATGATGTAATCGAATATGCTTCAAAATAAAAATAAAGGTATGTCGATATCTCTCACACGACTTTTTCTATTTAATTTCAAAGAAGAAGTACTGAAAATGGAAAACCTTTTACAATACATTTATTTCAGAATAAAAATTTATAGTGTATTCCGCTTGCGAAACGTACTCACACACTTGGTTAATTTAGGTCGAATCACACCTACAATATAACACGAAAGAGGGTCAGGTGGTTGGTAATTATTTTTGTCAATATTAATTGAAATTTGTTTCGTAGTTGTAACAGACGCAATGCAGTATTCTTTGTTCGTATTCTGCTTTGTCGTGTCTGACCTAGTTCCAATGGTTACAATTAAAAGTATTATTTTCAGTAACATAGTATACTACGAGCTGAAATGAGTTGTTTGGAATTACCGAATAATTATTCGCTTTATCCCAGCTTCTACGCATTTCAACGACTTTTTTTAAACATCTACGCAGATGGTAGAATAGAAATGCTATAAACATGCTTCGTTTAATTTGAACGTCGAAATTCATCAAACATCGCTTACTTGTAGTTAATGAAAAGTTACAACGGTGAGCTGAAAATAGGATATCTAACAATACCAATAATAATCATATCGCTTCATAGCAATGGGGATCTTATCCTTATCTTATCTTGCCCATTATTCAGGTCTTTGAAGACGAGGTACAGACATATGCGGATGACATGGCCATCCTATTAAGGGGCGCAGGCGAGACTGAAATTTCCATAGCCCTCCAACAGCTAATTGATGCGACTTGTAGATGGTGCAGCAGGGAGTACCTATGTATTAATCAACACAAAACAACGATAGTACCGCTCACCAGGAAGAGGAAAGTGGAACAATTAATACCACCCACCATTCAAGATGTGAAACTGTGATTTGCAGAAAATGTAAAATATCCAGGTGTCATATTTGATAAGAAATTAACCTAGAATCCCCATCTGGAAACGGTATCCTAAAAGGCAAGACTGTATTTATGGTCTTGTCGCAGAGTATGTAGAAAGTCTTGGGGGTTATCCCGAAACTAATTCACTGGTTGTATGTGACGGCAATACTCCCAACCATCACTTATGGGGCAATGGTCTGATAGTGGTAAGCGCAACAAGCTATGGTCACAGCAAAACTCACATCAATACAAAGGATGACAATTACGCGAGCAACTTCTTCCACCCCGGCTTTGGCATTAGAAACTCTTCTGGATCTCTCGCCCCTGCATATATTGGAAAGAGAGTAACACCGTTTCGCCTCTGGCATATAGCGATTCAATCGTTCCGTACTCATGTGTTCTTAGGAAATAGGTTGCTGGATACGGTTATCTCTGCTGGCTGGGAACGCCAACTGACATAATGTAAACACGACACATGATCGACATTTGCTTCACTACCCTCTATCCAAATGGAGAGGAATGGAAATGTAACGAAACCAAACTGACGCAAGCAAGCACCTTCTGGTTTATGAATGGCTCGAAAATACAGTAGGATCTCGGCGCAGGAATAGTTGAAAAAGATAGCACTGGAGACGCACAAATGCAACTCTAAACTGATCTGTAGCTGCAGAACCATTCCAAATTGAATAGGGACGGCTAACAAACTAACCGTAATCTGGGTACCGGGCCACTCCCTCATTCAAAACAATGAGACAGTCGGCACACATGCAAAAAAGAGCTCCGAGGAGTGTTTCTGGGCTCCAGAACCTGCACATGATATAGCCAAACAACGAATTAGTTTCTGGTTAAAACAGTATTGGGGCAATTCTCCTGATTTGATACATGCGAAAGAATGCATCTCACCCAATCGTGCGAGAACTAGAGAATTACTAGAACTTGGCCGTAAAAGGGCCAAAATTATTATTTCTGTGTTTATAGGTTGCTGTAAGCTCGGAAAACACTTACGCAAAATTCGGTTGTCTGAAGAAGCCGAACGCGGACTGTGTGTGGAGGACAAAGAAAGTGGTAGGTTACGCGCTATTGTCTTGTGACCACCCGAATCAGGTACTCCATTTTTGGTAAGCAAATTTCTTCCCTGCTAACCTGAAGGATTCCTCATTGAAGAAGGGCCTGGACTTGTTTGATGAGCTCTAGGATGGCATCCTTTCTACAATAGGACATAGGGGCCATAGCAGAAGGGACGGATTGTCGAACCTGGCGGATGTCATCCCACCAACAAGTAATAAATAACAAGTAACCCGTAGTGGCTAAAGTTTATTCTTTATTGTTGCAGTTTTATGACTGCAATTTAATTTAGTAAAAAAAATTGTAGAATCATGGTGTACTACTTCTTTTTCATTTTTCTCGTATATTTGCTACTAGACATTCAAAAGTGAAAAATAATATAGCATCCGCAAATTAAATTTTGATTGTTTCCGTCAAAGGTGTTTATCCACAATCAACTTTCTTAGAATATTTTCTATATATTTGTCGGCAATATAATATAGAAAGCCAAGCAGTTGCACAAATAAAATAATATTTGTATAGCAGTACACCATTTATCCATATTCTTATAATTTTAGGCATATAATCAATATTTTTGTTTTTCCCAATATTGACTATAAAATTCGAATACCAAATGTTTTGCATCATATGAACCGACAAAAATTTCGCCCTCAAACGGAGTGTAACCCTTCAAAAAGTACAAAAAGTAAAGGACTGGTGCCTTTGGGGTGTAAAGGCTAGAGAATGCTAAAATGCCAAGTGTTGTGTCAAAAAATTGGGAATAGATGGACCTCACTTCGCTATTGCCGCTACAAATCTGTTTGGAATAATAGTTGCACGCGGGCATCCACCCCGCTTTCGATCATAGGGTTCTCTGCTTTCTCCTCTTATAGTTACATACATATATCGTCTATGATGCACACTTTTCGGTAATATTCCCCATCTCTCATCGATGCCCCTTTGTGAATATCCTTCGTTTTTAAAACTACAAAAAACAAAACAACAACAGAAAAAAAAGTTATTTTAAAGTTAGTTCTGTAGGTGCGCTTCGGCATTAATTTTAAACTTTGGCGTTAAGTTAAAAAATAACTGTCACGGACAATATAAATCAAGTATTAGTGGTAAAAATACTCCTTAAGTCGGACTCTTGTTAGTTATTATATTAAATTATCATACTTCCATAAATACCCTGATTTGCATGATAAAGCAATAAAGCCATGTAAACCAAATTCTTTCTTTTCTATTTAGAATTACAAGAATATATCCACGGGGATTATTTAGTTACATATTTTGATTTACAATAGGGATTAATCAGTCCATGCTGCAATTACTAGTCTTACTAAGAAATTCCACCTTGCTTCCAAAGTTTGTCACGGTACTGGATGTATATTTAAGTGTGTATGTACGTAATACAGATATGGGATTTTTATATTCAAATATGTTTATGTAAGATGGGGCATTACAATAACCGCAATTGCACTGAGTGATAATCCCACCGTTAGTAAAGTAATTGAAGTTGGTACATCATTACGTCATATTTCAATATTGATTTTACAAGTTCCCGGGTGTGGTTATTTCAAGTTTTCCAAACATATCGGGTATAACAACTAAATAATAATCTAATTTTGCAGTTGAACTGTGTTTTTGGCTATTAAAATAGCTCATTAATTAATGTTTCTTTTTAGTATTTTACTTTTTCTCTGATAATTTTTGGGTTTTTTCGTTTTTTTTTCTGTAATGGTACGTTCTCTTAAGGCTTTGGTTTGATGTAGATTTATTAGAGTTTAACTCGCTATTGACTGCTTGCAAAATCGAACAGGATTATTGTAAAGCAAAATAAGTACTGTTCCTACAAATTCATGAAATCAAATAAAAATTTCTTCGACGACAAATGTTACTACTCCTTTACTTTCGTAAATGCTTAGAGGCTGCTTTTTCATTCTGATAGTTATTTAAATTGGTGGAAAGATATCTAGACTAGAGACTCGTCATTCCGGCCGGAATCGATACAAAAGAACGGATCCGAACTTGGAACTAAAAAGAACGACTTCGCAGTTCCACCGATATCCGTCTGACTCCCGTGTCGGGATACGAAAGTGTGCTGTACACATCTATACTATACGGTACGGTATACGCTATGCATGCACTAGATGTGCCGGTCCGATCGGAGTCGATACAAAGGAACTAAACCACAGTCGTCAGTCGCTGCGTAATATTAAAACAAGAAACTGCTATCGTTCTTTGCTTTCCAAGTTTGTTTATAATATTGACTGTAGACTGCCGCGTTTGTAAACTAACGAATATGATTTATATTGCGAAAATGTATATTAAGTAGTTGTATGTAGGTATGCGTTTTCCTGCAAATTGGTAGAATCTCGTATTCAGATTTACAATGACACTTGTTTAATTGTTATGGTGATGTTTTGTTTTATTTTAATTTTTTGTTTTTGTATAACCCACTGCCTGCTTCTGCTGCTCCTACCATATTGATTCGTATTTAATAATTCTATTTTCATTTATCTGTTCATAGTGTTGTTTAATTGAATTTGTTTAGTTTAGTCAATCGTATATTTGTTTTTTGAAATTTTCTTTGCCATATCCTCGAATCAAAAAAAAAGACTCGATGACGTGGAAACATCCGAAAAATTCAAAGTTCAGCAGTTTGAAAAAAAGGACAATGGAAACTGTGTTCTGGGATATGCAAGGCATTTTGCTCGTAGAGTTTTTACCACCGAAAGCGACAATCAACAGCGATATTTATTGTCAAATTCTCAAAAAGCTACACAAACTCATTCGGCAGAAAAGAAGTGGAAGGTTAACGAAAGGAATATTGTTGTATGACAATGCAAGACCGCACACCTTAAATCAGACGAAAGTGTGGCTTTGTAAACACAATTGGGAAGTTATTGTCCATCCTCCCCATTGTCCAGACCTGGCTCCTTCTGATTTTCATTTTTTAGGCCGTTGAAAGCTCATTTGTCGGATGAAAGCTTTAAAGACGACGACGAAGTTCAAGAGGAAGTACGGCAGTATTTTACAAATTTGGATCGCACCTTTTACGAAGGGTTTACAGAAGCTTGTGCCTCGTTGAGATAAGTGCTTTTACATTGGCGGCGATTATGTTGAAAAGTAGCTAACAGTTCACGCTTTTACTTAGTGTATGTTTGATTTCTATAAATAAAGTAGACTGTTTGTAATTCACAAATGTGCTTCAGTAACCGGACATCCGTCGTATTTAGTGAAGGCCATTAAATGTGTTGCATGTAAAAATGTGAGACAATTCTAGTATACATATTATTGGAATACATTTTCTTTCAAATTACATTATTAGTAGAAAGTCAAGAAGCGACTGTTTTAAGGATTTTATTTCATCCTGACGGGCGACAATAATTGATTTGACACTATTCAAATCACTGCCGAACTGCGAACAATTCTTACAAGTCCACGAAAAGCCCGTGTTTAAGTGAATTTTACGAGTTTCACCAGGAGAGACCTTGACACAATCAATTCTATAAGGTTTCTTAATAATTTTATGTGTTTCATCTACAATTCCACAGCAAGAACATGAAGGCACATTTAAGATTTTTATGTATAAATACTAATACGGTGATAAAAAATGAAAAACTGGAATACACGCTTCACGCTGAGGTGCCCTTCACGGCGACTTATGGTAGACACAGAAGGCAAAATAAGGCAACGAACAGGAGTTCGAACAGATAACAAAGGATAAAATTAAGGATTTCAATATTCATAAAGCCTGCTTACATATATGCGTATATACAAAAAGTAAATATTAGAAAATGTTGTAGGTCGCAAGAAACAAGTGTACAACAGAATACAGTAAACATAACTTGCCTAAGCAGATTAATGCTTGTGTTAGAGCTCACGGTAGGCATTTCGATCACCTTTTATAAACTATTTTGTCCTATTTTGCCTTCATCCGTCCTTGTCAGCACCACCACAAATTTCAAAAAACGATTGAAACTAATTGTACACAAATAACATTTCAAATATTACTTAGTTCTACAATCTTATATTTACGTTCAGAAATATTCACCGTCAACTGTACCTTTACCCTTGAGTAGAGAGAGCCTGCACAACAGTTTTGACCTTGAGTAAATAAACCGCACCATTGACCATTTATTTTTTACTTGCGTGTCGTTGAAGTTGAATCCTACGAGTTTTTATCGTATAACATGGGGAAAAAAGGTATGGCCGGCTTTAAGTTCATTTTAGCCTTAACAAATTGGAAATATTTCAAGAACTCCGTTTTTTTTCGATTTTCTACGTATTTCTCTACATAGTAGGGTGATGTGCTATTCGGAGGTAACTCTGTATAGTAAGAAGACCGCGATCAAACTTAATTGAAAGCGAACTGTCGGCGACCAGGAGACTGTGAGCTCGTGCAATTCGACAAAAGTAAACCTGGACGATTGGCAAGAGACGAGGCAGTAAAAAAAAGGTACGTTCATTCGCCGGGGATTTTTATAAAAGAAACTTTACTTTTAAAACAAGGACAAGGTGTCCGAATTTCGTGTAAAAAATAAATAAATATTTGTTTTCTGGAAGATTAGTCCAGCTATTTCATAGGTGTTCTAATCAAAAACTTGGGCACCGTAAATTTTTATAATTGCCGCTTATGTAGAGCGTTAACAAAAAAAGAACCTTGCAGCAAAGCTTTTTCGGGAAGCGTATATTAGACTGATATCTATATTAGACGCCTTTTGCGGCTCAATTTTCTTTTAGTTATATTGTTTTAATATAGCCTACTACAAGATGCGAACTTCTTTGATTTTTGATGTTACTGCGAGTGACAAGAATTATTTTCGTTCTTTTCATAACTAAAATTCATTGGGGAATTTTGCCGAATATGGTTCCGCGTGATATTTCCTGATGTTAGACAATTCCTTCACCGATGATAATTAAATCATACTTTTATTTGCCAATGATATTTTCAGAATTGTATGCAAATAGTAAAAACATTTGTTATAGTTATTGATTTACGTTTACATTAAAAGCACATTTATGAAATTCATTTATAACTTGCTTACAGTTGACGACAAAATGGCAATAGGCGCAATATAAGAAATAATATGTAATAATTAATCTAAGGCCACAATTCACGGTACGTACAGAAAATTTACCTTGACTTTCAGTAGCCATATATTTGTGTTGGTGTTTGTGTTTGTCAAATATACAAACTGATTCATTTTGGACCCTCACCATGGGAATCTCGCTTATTATTGGTGATAGAAGGTAGGTTTAAATTTGGCAAAGTTACTAAATTTTGCGTTTGTTATTAATCCGAAGAAAAAATAAGCTTGTGACAAATGACGTTCGAGATTTTTTTTTAAACAAAAAAAACCCATTTCTCCTTTTACCTACCTCTAGCACTTTTATTCGGCCTTGCAGAGAAAAACTAAAAACACATTCTCAGGGTCACTTTTGATCTTCTATCTAATAGTATACACGAAATTTTTATATGACGTTTCGATTCCTTCGAACTTTCTTATTTCTTACCGGCGCCATATTAGATTTTGACACCCTCTAAAAGTTTTTTTTCGGATTTCAACCATGTATAACATGTTGACAAAAAGTTTTGATGTTATGGTTTTATTGACCAAGAACACATTTAATATTAAATAAGGTAGTCATGAAATTTAAAAGTGTCAAACGTTTAATTATCGTTCGTTAGTAAAAGAAAAATGTCGTACACCAACGAAAAGAAACGAAATATGTATTGTTTATTTATCGAACCGAAATACAACAATAGAGAGTACAAGATATTTACAACTGTATTAAGAATGACAACAGCCACATCGAACCATTCTTCTAGATCTTGATAGAAACTTCGAGAATGGATTGTTTAACACGCCACGTAATGTTTATGTTAACAGGAATTTGAATTAAAATGAATGGGATTTTATAAATGGTAAATTGCAAAGTTTATATAAGCTTCGTACCTGATTTGTAACAATAAATGAAAATAACAATTACAGAAATAATAAAAAACAAAACAATGAACAAACAATTACAGTAAATGTTCAAATAACTGGCCGTTTTGATTACTGCACAATCGCGCACGGTTTCCGGCATTTTGAACTGCCTTTTGTATGGTTCTTCTAGGAATTATATCGAAGGCAGTGTATCTGGAAGTTCTTCAATGTTTTGTGGGATATCATCTTTACAAATATTAATTTTAACAACCCCACTATTTCTAATCCAATGGTTTGGATACTCTTAATTCACTATTCCTGCATTGTGTGTCTGAGGTAAATTTAATTCTGACGCCACTTCGCGTGGAGATGTTGATGGATTATTATTTATCTAGAAAATCCAATATTTACATAAATGTTGCAAAAAAAACGCATTTACTATTTGTAAAATATTCCGTCGATTTTCATTCAAATTCTTAACATAAATAATATGCGGCTTGGTAAGCCATCCATTCTTGACCAAGTATCAAACAAGATCTAGAGAAACCGTACGACGTGTTGTCGTTCTGGGCACAATAGTAAATATCTTGTACTCTCTATTGTTTAGTATTTCAATAAAGAATATTTAACATATCTCGTTTCTTTTCGTTGATGTACGGCATTTTTCTGTTACTAATAAACGATAATTGAAACGTTTGACAGTTTTAAATTACTACCTTATTTAATATTAAAATGTATTCTTGGTCAATAAAATCATGATATCAAAACTTTTTTCAATATGATATACATGGTTGAAATAAAAAAAACTCTTTTTGACGGTGTTAAAATCCAATATGGCGAAGGGTAAGAAATAAGAAAGTTAATAATGGCCAGAAGGAATCGAAACGTCATATAAAAATTTCGAGTACACTATTAGATAAAAGATAAATCTGCAAGGCCGAATAAAAGTGCTAAAGGTTAAAGAAGAAAAAATTTTTTTTTTGTTTTTAAAAAAATCTCGAACGTCATTTGTCTCAGGTTTATTTTTTCTTAGGATTCATAACAGACACAAAATTTAGCAACTTTGCCAAATTCAAACCTACCCTCTCTCTCCAGTAATAAGCGAAATCCCCATGGTGAGGGTCGAAAATAAATCAGCCTGTATATTTGTTTGTGACCTATATTTTATTTGATATCTAAATATTGCCGACAGACACAAGTATATAACAAATTGATTATAAAGCTGGAATAATATTTAAGTTTCATTTAAACAAAATCAGTTCAATCCATAATGAAACTCAAAAGATTAATGTGAATTGAATTCGCTACACCAAGAAATATTCCAATAAAATATATAATCATAGGGACTCCCAGTCAAATACATATACACTATTATATCTAAGATAAATAAAAAATTGGCGGAAGTAAGCCGGTAGAATATATGTATAAGCAGTTGATCCTTTTTTTTCTATTTTTCATGCTTTGTAAACTTAATATTTTTCTAATGTAGGCCTTTTTTCTTTAAGAAACCACATTTGTGCATGGGACAAAATATCTTTTATAAATAATGCCCATTTTCCTATAGGTTTACTGGGTATCGTCCAGGCATTGTACACTCAAATACAGAACTCATCTTCCCCAACTCTCTCCTCAAAAGATCGAAATAAGAAAACGGTATTATTATATACTAAAAGGCGTACCATAGGCGGACCGTCGAAATGCCTACTTTTAGGACGAAACTTGCGTTTGATTTGGCGCCGAGGGGATGCGATTTACGGAGCGGCCGTTATGTTTTTGAGATTTGGCGATTTTTTGCCTCCAGCATGGCTATCTTGAAATTTCGACGGGGCGCCCCGTTTGCCCCCCGGGACGATTTAGGGCAGCGCAACGACCGAATGCT
>JARFOC010015282.1:0-10505 GCA_031763485.1 Osmoderma eremita
ACTTTATGACATCTTTTTTTGCACCTATACAATTTTGTATTAAACATTTTGACTTCAATTTTTTACAAAATATAGTCTAAAGGTGAACCCACCAAATGAGGTTATTTGAAAGACTGTAACGCAAGAAAAAATTAAGATATTGCACAAATACCTCAAAATATGTCACAAAGTAGCCCCATTTTACGGTATCTTAGTATGATTTATTTCACACTATATCAATAACTGTAAAATGATAATTATCAGTAAGTAAGAACAATACTTCAACAATCATAAACGAACGTGATATAATCATCTGCACACTGTACTAAAGAGTTCACCTTATTTTAGAAACAATTCAGAGGATATCTTCCACAACACCAGTGGTTCGACCGGTTCGCAGTCAGCAATAAACCTACCAGACTTGATTGTATACGACAAAACACACTAAAACGGCTTACATAATGTACAATAGGGATTTTTTACTTTACAAGTGCACAATCCCTAGACGTCCAAACGATACTGATATCGTATGAAACGTATAACAACATTTTTCGTAGGAACAACGACGGGTTGAATAATATAAATATTAAATAATTTCAATGGAATCTATCCTTGCTTGTCACCGATATTGTTTAACAGATAAATGTAACGGACAACGAAAGAATTTCGCGACGGTTACTTTGACGCATTTTTGTATAGACGTGATGAATTGAAAATACTAAACATGTCCGAGGTATGTACGTGCCTTAAATACAGGGTAATTTGTTAGTTCTACCACAATTTTTTGCAGATAGCTGATGCGATTTTCAGGAATAGGTCCGATCTTCCTTTGATTCAATTATATTGTTTATTTCATGATACAAAACATAACGAAAGTATGGATTTCGGAAAATATAATATTTGTTCGAAATGTCCATACTTTCGGCTCGTATGAAAACCTCACATCAACGAAGCAAAGATTGTGTCGCACGATGTACCATATCTGGATTACGTATATGATCAGCCGCTACTTGATTATTTTCAAGTAAATGTTGACGGGTAGCTATTTCTACTTGGTGGTTCATGGCTCCCCTGGCAAAATAATCTACCGCATTTAAATCCGGGGTCGTGGTGGCCAATGCATTGGACTCCATCGCCAATCCATCTGGAAATTGTTGATTTATCTAGTCAATAACTCGTCGTTATTGATGCCGTGGTAGATTTTAGTATAAAGTCAAATGTTAAAGACTTTAGCAAAGTTGAATAACAGGTCGGTAGTTCATCAGATCGCATGGATCCCCATTCTTCAATACAGATATGATCTTGGCAAGCTTTCGTGTTGACAGAAAGGTAGAAGTATGCAGCGCCAAGTTAGTGGTTCAATGCAACCACTAACTTAGCGCTGCATACTTAGTTAATGAATTAAAATTTCTAGCCTAGCGCCATGAAGAAACTTAAAGGTCGACCTTCAACGGGTAGTGACCGGGTTCCGGCATTCTTTACCCAGGATTGCGCTAATGTGTTAGTGGTTCCATTCATTAAAATTTCTAACACATTAACGCAATACTGGATTTTTATCCAAATGCCGGAATCCGGTCACCACCCGTTGATGGTCGATCTTTAAGTTTATTCATGTCGAGAAGAACATCCAACATTGGATGTTGGAAACAAGATGGGAATAACTTTGCGCATAGGTGTTGGCACTAGGAGCAGCGTAAACACTACTGAAGTAAATTGAGAAACCACCAACAATATCTTGTGGAGCATCAGGAGTAACATCTCCATTGAACATAAATCCTGACATGCGGCTTGATCCTTCTTGTCTCTTATGTAGGCCCAGGATTGCTTAGGACATCCAGTAATATAATTTTCCACATTCCCGAGATAGTTTCGATATTCCTGAAGGACTTGCCTCTTAACCAAACTTCGGAGGTTTCGAAATCGCAAACGGGAATTAGGACCATTGGTACGCCGATAACACTGGTAGCATTGGTTTTAAGTTTGATATTGTAAATAATCGCTGGCGTATAGGATATCTTCGGGGATGATTGTTGTAGGTAGGAATATAGACATAAAGAATGGAATGTAGGATATTGTAGAAAATAATACACATCGCAAGGTCTCCCATTGCGTATTAAGTAGGGAAAAGTATAATTGCGGAAACTTGGCTTTTCTAAAGTTGTAGGATTTTGTGTGGTTATACTGGCACTTAGCGAAGGAAGTACATTTTAAACAAAAGTTAACGATTAATGCAGGATAGTACCTGTCTTCACGTACAAGTGGTGAAAGATCGCGTAATATCTCACAGTCTAAATCAGAAATAACTAAATACGGCAGTTTATTATCACAGTTTAGCAAAGAATTTAATTGTCTAAAACCGCACATATCCATAAAGGATTTTATAATAGTAGACTTGGGATTTGTAAAACTATCAGTGATAAATCGAATGCAGTTAAAATCACCCATAATAATAACGTTACGAAAATGATAAATAACTTGTTGGAATAATTCAAACATATCCTCATTCGCATCTATCTGGTGAGATGTACAAGACGAAGATATAAAAACTACAAAAAGAATGATATATTTGACACCAAAAATATCTATAAGTGAAAAGGTATTGAATATGGCGTCACATTTGTAAGTCAGTAGCATTAAAGGTGTTTTTGAAAACCCAAGCAACACCGCCACCTCGTGAACGTTCAGTTTGATGTAACCTATGGTCACACCATACATGGGAGTAATTAGCAGGAAAGTGCTCTGTATCGTAAACTTCATCAGAGAACATTCAGTCAACCATACAAAATCAAATAATGAATGATGCAAATTCGATAGATTTGGTTCTTAAGCCGCGTCCGTATATTTAGGGCATATCTAGCTTAAAGAAGCAGGAACAATTTTAGGAACACCCTACATCTGCTTGGTCCTGCTGAGTTGCCCACCATCAGCAATGCATCTGAGCAATTCGGCCTTCAAGTTTTTGGCCGAGGTCTAGTGCGATCAATATCCGTCTTATCCAGGCGTACCGGAGCAAAGTTGATACTAACAGACAAACAATCTGATATAACACGACAAGTATCAGCGTCATTCGTCCTATGATCCCTAACTGTATGTAAAGCATCTTCATCAATTCCATACAAAATAACATTGAATTTCCTCTTCTCACGCTCCCGAACCTCAACAATGCTTCCAAAGTCAAAGTCATCGCCGCCAGTAAAACTCACGGAAATGAATGCGTATTTTTTGCTATCTTATTTTGCAGAATAAATATAATGGCTTTGAAATAAGCTATATCAGTCTCAACGCTGGCGCTGGTGTAATTAGTGCAAGCCCAAGTTAGTCCGGATTTTTATCTAATTACGCAAATTTCAGGTACATAAATATTTATACAAGCCTGTTTAATCTTTTTTTACGTATGTGGCAAATTAGTGATTTATGATCTTCAACTGCAATATCGCAACAGTGGCAGTTATAAGTTGGTGCCATTTAATTAATAAAAAAGAGAATCCATAAGTGTTCCGGAAAAAGATTTCAAGATTGGGATACAATTTTTAGTATCTAAGTTGCACTCTCTTAATCAGTTCGGTTGTAATGTTTATGAAAGGAGGCAAAGTTAAACATGTTACACATTGAAACTTTAAATTAACAATCTCATTTTAACCATTACTTTGTCTTTGCTGCTAGATACCAAAGTCTATAATGGAACTGAAAAAGAAATATTTCATCGACGCCTGTCAATAAAATAGTGACCGACGAAGTAATCGTATCAGTTCCATTAAATTTCTGTAAAACTTTCTGGTCTATGCTTGGAAATCATTTTGAATCAATTTAATCTTGGTATCGAAGAGTCTAGGGTATCCCGCTATCAAAGTTTCAGTGGAAAAAATAAGCGAACATAACTGTACGGTCACGAAAATCATGAAAAGAATTATTACTAGCACTCGAAGTCGTGATGAATCAATCACGTTTCCTAGATCTTTTTTTTCGGTTCTATGAGACCCTTAAACAATAGACATGGTTCGGAATATGTTCGATCCAAGAGACCGTGAAATGTTGAATGTTAAGGCGATCTGTGATTCTTTTTGTGGCGTATTGACTTCTAAGCGAGAGGAATAAAGACAAGTTTATAGGTCTATTCGTTCGTACAAATTAGAAAATCAATCAGGAATATAAATTAATTAATTAGTTAAAAATATGCTAATAATTTGATGCATTATTAACTAAATTATGAGATATTGGATTACGTTTTATTAATAAACTCGACTGACAAATTAATTACAAGCAAGCAAATAATGGTAAAATAAAAAAAAACGCAGTCGAGAGTCAATATAATACATAATACGACGCTTTCGATTATTGATTAATCTCCGATTGCAAGATGTCGGTTAGTTAGTTTCATGGCTCGCGGGTAATCGTGTCCGCTTTTTTGCTCCTAATAACTGGACATCAACCAGCAGATTATGTCATGTCATAACTATAGCGGTTTTACCAAACAAGAATTAGATACGGTTAAAGGACTGCACTGACTCCGGAATGGCTCATTACATTCCGGCGAGATGCAAGATTAAAGCTCGATTAGACAAACACAAAATGACACTTCACTTTGATATCACGAATATATATTTATAATACGTATAATATAAAGCACAGATGCGTGCGTACACTGATTATTATTTAAGTAGTTTTACTAGTTTTATCTTAATTATACACATGGGAGCGGGCGTAGTATTTCCTGTAACCAGGCGATGCAGAATAATATGCTTATTTCGTTTTGTATGTAGGTATTTCGAAAGATGAACGTCCAATTCTACGCAAACGTCTAGCAATGTGTTGCACGCGCACAACATGGAAAATTATTCGAATCGAAGTGTATAACAGAGTTTACGGTTCTTGAAGCACATCAGGCGAAAAGATTAGAATAACGTGCATGTAAATGCCTTCACTATGTTATATAAGTATATTTTGAAATTTGCAAAGCTAATGATCAGCGGCGGCTCGCGAGTATTTTTAATGGATGGGCAGCAGTAAGCACAAGCACTGAATTTTTATTATTATTATTATTAAAAATAAATGAATGATATCTGAAAATTTTCATTTTACTTAATTATGTTTGGGTGGGCAGTGTGTACCCTGCTACCCCGACGAGCTGCCACTGCTAATGATGTATTTACTCTTGACATGTAGACTTGACTATGTAGACATTGCAGAATGGCAATAGATTTTGCTTACATGACAAAATATTTTTGGAATATTTAATTTTACTCAATATGTTACAGAGAACAGAAATAGACACGAAATTTGCAGAGAACATTTTGCAACGTACTACAACCAATGCGAAATAGAACTTTTTCGTTTCAATTCCCTCGAATAAAAATAGCGATGAAACAATACTTAAGCTAGAGTAAAATTGGAATAGCATACAGCTGAGAAGGAATAAGTCATAGTATAAGAAAATTGATTTAGCATCCTCGGTAGTATAATGGTCAGTATCCCCGCCTGTCACGCGGGAGACCGGGGTTCGATTCCCCGCCGGGGAGTTTTTTTTTTATTTATTTAAAATCTTTTTTTCTTTAAAACAATCTTTTTTTTTTCCTTTTAACCTTCAACGAGAATACAATACATGTATGTACTTATTTTATACAATAAAAAATTAGAAAACAAAGGAAATTTATTAATAAAGGAGTCGAGAAAAAGTAACTAGCATAGGTAACTGACTTAATGGCTCTTTACCATCATATGAAAGAGTGGAGACTTTTGTAATAATATTACTTTTTGACTGTTAAGTTACTCTTAAGTTCAGAGTAAAAAATAATAAGGAACGGCAGAAATCTATGATGTTTTTAATCAGTCGTAATAGCAATGTTGAACTTGCCTTCTTCTTGTATTCTATCGTTTAACACTAACGAGGTTTGTCTGCTGCGTATGTAAGAACAATGACTCGCAGAATTTCATCCAGATATCTCAGGCCTGAGCTTGCGAGCTGTGTCATCCAGTGATTATCCCTGCTCACACCATTACACCACCACCCTCATATTGAGACATTTCCCAAGCAACATGCCAGTTGTGACAGGTATGCTTACCAAAAGCAGTTCCAAAATCTAGAAATTACGCGTTGGTTCACTCCAAGCATCTTTAGCAATACTTTATTGTGTTTTTCCAACTTTCCAATTGACCTATGGTCCTCCTATAAGCCTCAATCACTTAGAGATCGTGGTGTGTTTCCATTTCGAACAACCCTCAAATTCTCAAATCTTTAATCATAACTTTTGGATATTGACCCAGTAGCGTATTGAAGCGAGTTCTTATATCCACCAACGACGATCTGTGTAGATTACGTCGACTTGGTTGCATTTACCCAAAGCAAAATCCCATGCGTGTTCTATGGGACTTAAATCAGATGATTGCGCTAACCATGGCAAAACATAAATTTTGAGGTTTTGAGGAAATGCACGAATGATAATTGTCGTGCATGAGTTGAAAATTTTCACCAATTCTTGCAGCATATGGTAGCACAATGGTTTGAAGGATAATGTCCCGATAGTTAGTGGAGTTTAAATATCGATCCAAGAGAACGAAGTCAGTTTTTCCACCAAGAGATATTCCACCCCATACCATTACACTACCTCTTTGGAGGGTGTGAACAGTTTGCGATGTAGATAATCGTTCTGCATTCCCAGGACGTTTCCACACTCTCATTCTTCTTGTATATTGCCGCAAACCAAACCGGGATTCCTCAGAAAATAAAACAAATGCCCAGTTTCGTGGATCCCAGTTTAAACGTTGCTGCGCCCATTCTAATCTTCTTCCGCAATTTCCTCTCGACAAAGGAGGAGCTCTCAGAGGACAACGGGCATTAAGACCAACTGCATGGAGTCTATTCCTCACTGTTTGATCGCTTATTAACGCACCATGAGTGTCGGAAGGTTGAACCACATTCTGACGTCGTAATGGTTTCTTAATGCACATATCTGCCATGAATCGGTCGAGTTGCTCTTGTGCGTCTTGTATGACGTTCACGCACATCAATGGTTTGCTGATATCTCAACCACAGACGTTTGATGAAACTTTTTGACGTGTTGAGGGCATCTGCAACGGCCCTTTGAGTTAAACCACTTTCAGGCATGGAAAAGAAAATTGATCGCAAAATAAACACAAAAATCTCGGGATGACAAATCAACAGATCTTACTATTTTTTTTATTTCCACCGATTTTCAAGTTGACAAGACCTTATTGTTACTTAGACTATCGAAACACCAGCAGCAAACTGTATTGACGTTTAACATGACATTACAAATCTTTGGTTATGTATATATAGCTCGTAAACTACTAGCAAATGAAGCCTTGTCCCGTAGATTATTTTGATGTGTATATTTTGATAATTTTAGATCCATATGCGATATGTTTCCTTGGCTTTTGCCATTTTTTGAAGTGATGTTTACTCTTTCATTCTTATATATACATACATCCCTTGATTTTAGTAGTAAGTGTATCGTGGGCGATACATATGGTCAAATCATATCACTTTAGGCAATGACTAATATCAAAAACTTATAATGAAACGCAAATTTTATTGCGCCACATTAGTCACCCGGCAAAGCAGAAATTCCATCGGGTATATTTCTTTGACGTAAGTATCTCCATTAACGTTTGTGGATTGACCAATAAAATTGGAAAACACGTATATCGAAATATTTACGTTTCTATTTACGATATTAAGCGCATTCCTCGCGATTCTGAGTAATCTCGAAATTATTCGGACCAGAAGCAGAAGGTGTTCCTACTACCTTCGTCACTGGCGTGGAATGTTCTACAATCCGTCCTTGAACCCCAATAGTTATAAGAGGACAATGAATGCTTGCTGGTGTATTGTCCGATGCACTGACTTATTTCAAAAACACGCAAACCGACCGACTACTGCTAGGCTACCGCATTGAGGTCGTTCACGTAGGTACGCGAAAGGTTGTGCAAAAGGATTGAATTAAATCTACATATGATCCACACCTCGGGGATTTGAAGAAAGTAAAACCTTAGTTTATTTTCCCACATTCCCAGGCTGAAGTTATTAACCATGTCATCGAACGGTATGTTGTTAGTAATAAAGTCGTAATGTTATGAAATGTTTTTGTTCGACGGATTTTACATAAATTGACAAACGTTTAAGGATATTCTCAAGAAAAACTATATGAATAATACGGCGTTAAGAGAATAAATTAACCTAATTTTAAGAATTTCTACGAAAAAGCTTTATCGCAACGTTATTTAAAATTAGTTAAGGATTTAATATATGGTGAAATCAAACTATATATAGTATTGTACAATGTTCCAGTGTATTGGCTTTATTAGTTCGACTGCTGGTTTTCATTACAGTATTGTGGTCTAGTCTAGTCAACAGTTTTTCTTTTTTTGCCTGAAATTATATATAGATCAATATTTCAATTCTCAGCTTCTTTTTGTATCTGCTGCTATAAATGCTTAGATAATCTCGATATTATACATCTAGACGTCCTTAAACATTACCACCGAAAGAATGAGGCCACTGTACTGACGTGACGTCACCCTCCCTAGGTGTTCGTAAATACGTTTCTTTTAACTCGCATTTTAATCTGAAGTATTAGGATTATTTGTTATTATTTTGAAGAGCTTCCGTTTGAATGAGGGTGCCAGCCGTCAATTGCGTGCTTCGTAGAATACCATTCGATTTTATCGTGAAAAAGTGAAATTTTAAAGCAAAAACTGCTTATAATTTTGTATATTTCAAAACTACATTTTGTTTGTAATACTTCCAGTTTTCTCATATTATTTACTTCTTTTTCCTGGCCAATCTAATTAATACTTCACATATTTACATGTCCACATGATAATTATACATAATTTTTCGCTCCCCAATGTTAAATTTTTGATTACTTTGTAAACATTTAGCACTATTCAATCTGGCCATATGTGACTTTATTTTAATACTCACTTGTTCGAATAATATAGCAAGTTTCGGTAACTAGTGACTGTAGCTATGAAATACGAGGGATATCCGGTTACTAAGGTACATTTCTAAATTACAGACAGACTGCTTTATTTATAGAAATCAAACGTACACTAAGTAAAAGCGTAAACGGTTAGCTAGTTTTAAACATAATCGCCGCCAACGTTAAGGCACTTAATAAGAAACGAGCTTTTGTAAACCGTCTTCGTAAAAAGTGCGATTCCAATTTGTAAAATACTGCGGTACTTCCTCTTGACTTCCTGGTCGTCTTTTAAACTTTAGTTCATGTCCTTCTTCCGTCTTTACGATGAACTCCTCTCATTTTCGTGCTGTCCCCACTTCATATCTAGACACTTAGTTTTCTCTTCGTTTATCCCTAAACCAGCTTTCTGTGCTGATACTGCTACGGCCTTTGTTATTTTTTTTTGTAATTCCCCAGGTGATGCCACCAGTAACGTCACATCATTTGCATTAGCCAATATCTAGTTGCTGTTATTTATTGAATTAGCTATCCTATCTGACTCACTATCTCGAAGAACTTTTTTGCTGTTTTGTTGTTGATTGTTACTGTACTAGTATTGTACCATGGGGTTCTTATTATGCCACAGATTCTATTATAGGTTATTAAATTAAAGAAGAATGTCAAAACATTGTTTTGATAGTGTCGTTCTAGGAACAGGTTTGTTCTCGGGGTGATACGCTTAACATTACCTTTTCCTTTTGTGGTTTTCTGCTGAGGATGGCAACTTAGTTGCCGAAATGCGTATTCAGAGTTCTTTACTCAACAAGGTGGTAAGGGGTATTTTTTAGCTTAAACATTAAATCTTGGTCCTTGGTCGAAAGAATACGAGAAGAAAAGATTTATGGTAGGTTTACACTGAAATATTAAATACACTAATTACTTCCCGTCCCGCATGTTTTGATGACGTAACGTATTCTTTACATGCGAGCTCGAGATGTTTTCCATTTTGTAAACAGGAATTCTGTTAATGTGCATAAAGAAACGTTAACAGGATATATTGGTTGGTATTGTCAAGATATTCAATATACCAGGAACCTGTATGAATGAAGATATTATAGATACACCACGTAACGGATGTAATGCAAATTTCCGTTAATACATAGGCAATGCGTAACACCTACCTTCAACGGGATTTAACTACCTATTACTAATTGCCGATTGAAGCAAATTAAACGGATTTATGAATGTACTGCAAAAAGCCAGGAAGATCCGTCAGTACCCGAGATAATCTGAGGGAAAGTATATTTCGTTATGAGCAATTCTCCTTCATATACCAAAGGAGAGATGATTCAAATCTCAAGGGTAAGATTCTGTAGTCAGCCTTCTAATATTTCAAATATAATTGCTGTGTACCAACAGCCTGGACAACTTTATGAACACAGATATTTCATAATTAAAAAATGTGCATTGCATTGATTGCGATAATGAGAGATACGTATAAACTGAAGTACTGTGGATATGTTACGTAATGTATATACTATACGTCCAATGGTTCTTTACCCACGCGTAATTGATTTATATAGCAATAATACTCATATGTTATTCAGT
>JARFOC010015293.1:0-10505 GCA_031763485.1 Osmoderma eremita
AAGTGTTTGATTTACATCAAGAAAACAAGTGATTTTAATCCTTAATTGGAAATCCATAATTCCTTCAAACCAGGAGGGATTCGTACATTCTCAAAACGCAAAATACGTGTCGTGAAGTATAATCGATTGTTTTCAATGCTCTTATGATATTATAACTGATAATAGCTTATAACACCTTTGCAATCCAAGTAATCGTCGATAGATCATAGAAAGTTACCTTTACTAGCACAAGCATAAAATCCGGAGGTATAATGCTGAAAAATTGGATGGTATCACGTGGTGGGATTCGTGTAATCCTCACGTCATAATTTTATTATCTCATTGGACCGTACGCGTCGCTTCAGTCGGTGTCCCATTGTGACAGGTTCTTATACTTTCGAGTTATATATCACCGGTACGGGTAATCGTTATTAAATGGGCATCAAGTCGGTATAATCCGATATTAGGAAAAAGTCGAAAGCCAAAGCTCCTCTTCTGATAATGCACCCGACGTGTACTGCGGCCACTTTGCCCAAGTATTATCTGGTATTTATGGGAGGATAAAAATATTTACGTCCGACTGGTATATTAACGAGAGAGATTTTTCTTTCGCCAATGCCCGCGCCTGCTATTGGGTATTCTCTTAAAATCACGTATTAATCGATAATACCGTGTTAATGGGTTTAATGCGATCGTAAGATTATTTCTCTTTCGGGGGGGCTTAAGTTATGATTTAAAAGTAGAAATTTCTTGGTCATCGTGGAAGGAGTTGTTTGTATTAAGACGTAATAGTTTGACAAACTCCGCGATAGTAATTGAGATGTCACAATTTTTCTTGAAATTTTTAAAACGGTTTTATTTGGTTTTAGTGGCAAATTTTATTTCTAATCCAAGATGTAAGATTCTAGATCAAACCACGTTTAGTACTTCAATGAGTAAACAACTCTAAATACGTATTTTTGCGACAGGGTATAGCAAATTCAAAGGGAATCTAAGAAGTTCGTAAAAAAATATAAAGAATTGGAAAATGACGGTGGGAAGACACATACAGATAGCAAACGCAACGTAGTAACGGCAATGGTAATCAGGAATTGCAAAAGGACAGCAAAAGACGGAAAAGGGTGAAGAAGAATTCAGCGTATGGCCAGAACCCACCGGAATCTATACGAGAAAAGAACAGAAGGAAAAAATATAGATTCTCATCACACTATACCAATTGCCTGAATAAGGTGGAAGGGGAACAGATAAAAAGATGGGAGAGAAAAATGGTGCGTGCTATATATGGAGTAGTAAGAACCGATGAAGGATGGCGAAGACGCACAAATCTAGAAGTAGAAGAAACATATGAAAGCCCCACTATGGTAACGTTTGCCAAAGCCCAAAGAATAAGATGGCTGGGACATGTAGAAAGACTAAGCAGAGATAAGTTGCCAAAATTATCCCTTACCAGAAAGCCAAGAGGGAAGAGGAGAAAGGGAAAACCAAGAGAGAAATGGATGAATATAGTGGATGAAGATCTAAAAAAAATGAAAATAGGAAATTGGAAGGAGATGGTAGGAAACAGACGAAAATGGAGAAATGTAGTCCGTAGAGCACTTCTAGAGTGTTCCTAATATTAGTATCTTAATAGCCCTAGGCTTCACAGCCTGTAGAGCAAATTATAATTGCAACATACTTTTTGCACTAGATCCTATTTACTGACGATCAGATAATATTCGCCCAAGATCAAGCTATGGGATACATGCTGAGGTAACGTAGATAGGAACATGAGAAATGGGAACTAAACATTGATTTCCAACAAAACTAAATATATGTATAGACCTAGGTGGAGTAATGATCGCGAGAATCGTGGGGCAGTAAAAAAAACACTATATCGTGAATACATAGATTCCCATCTTTGTATTCCCGCTACTAAGTAAGGTTCAGTATTTAAGAATAGAAAATTACAAATAGACATGTACAGAGAAGAAATCAACAATGTTTTAAACCAGCATTGGTTTAAGATGACACTGCAAATGGGTACATCTATGAGTTTGACAGGGTTCTCTGAATCGATACCCACTAAAGAAATAACACGTTTATCTTTCCAAAACATCTCCACCACTAGAAAACGTTGAAAATCTGTCTTCATAAAGCACTAAATGAGTGGAAAAACTCAAAGCTCTTCACATGTGAGAAGGGCTTCTGTCAAAAATACCTGTAACAGTGGCATCCAATAGGACACGGAACGAACCTTATTCAGTTTGGATCAAATGCCCCGTACTGCGTTCTGTAGTGTGCTAAATTTCTGCTGGGCTGCGCTAGTATCCCGAATGGTAACCGGAAACAACAATTTGATGGAAAACCTGATTCGCCGGCAAGCAAACGATTGCCAAGCTGTTTCTTAAAAGATTTATAGAGGTCCACGTCCGTTTTTACTGATAGATCTCTCTTTAAATTTATCGACATTCCCCACTTTTTAACTATTGCGCAAAATGTCAAGTACGCAATAACTATTTGGTAAAATAACCTTCTAGGACCTTCATCGTGATATACTGGAGGGCTTACGTTGGAACAAAAATATTAAAATATTAAAGACAAACATTCCCGTAGTTTTGGAGAAGACATATCAACATGTATGGCCTCTTACAAGAAGAATCATAGACTAAATTAGAATTGTAGAAATGCAATACAAGGTGTTTAGAAATTACCCGAAAGGAAGGACAGATGGAAACGCATGGAAGTAACTTCCTCCATCACTTTCATTCACATCCATTTCTACAGTAGTATGGACTTGTGAAGCGTATGCCAGAACATTGATTAGCAAACAGAATGCTAGAATGGCACCCGTCCAAAAGGAGAAAAACCGAAAGGAAGAAAATCGAGATTTATGGAAGAAAATTAAAAGAAGAAATAGAAGATTCACATTAGTATTTTTGTATCCATATTCAATTCTGCCATAATCATAAATTTGGTAATTATAGAATTTTTATTGATGCAGAAATATAGTTACCCAACACACTTATTCTTTCCATCACAGAGAACTATAGAGCGGTTCATCCGGTACTTCAAAAGAGAGAAAAAAACTAACAGTCCAGTAACTCTTCACAAACACAGATAGATACATATTATAACGTCACGTATGGCCTAATTACAACTGACAATCACACTTCATTCCAAAAAGAATAGGGGAAAAAATCCTCCGTGACCAAGTTGGCGTAATACAAAAAGACTTTATAACTTACATACTTCTACGGGCCGTGTAACGTGAGATAAGTGAATGACAGTATCGGAGATAAAGTTAAGACCAACGTACCAAAGCAAATTATAGAGTTCAGAGTGTCAGTAACGTATTTATGGACAACGTATGAATGTGGCATTAAGCGATTTCGCATTTTCAGCCGTGAATAGGTATTGTGTGGTGCCTGTGAGGAATTATATTCGATGTAGCTACATATGTACAGTTGAGTGAGTTACTGTATCACCGTCAATATAGCCGCAATTCAATACAATACTCTGCATGTGTAAAAGGGTTATTATATTACTTAACAGCTTAAGTAATGATTTGAATCGAATATTATTCCATGATATTTTAACAAATATCCTTTTAAAAATAACATAAAAATGTTTTAAATAACCAGAAAGATAAGGAATATGTATATTTCCATACCTTCGCATAAAACAACAAAGCACTTGCATTGAAAACCCACACATTCTTCTTTTATTTTGCAAACAAGTCGCGCACGGTTTATTTATAAACAAACTTTGTGGGTAAACATTTTTTCCTTACTTTTCAGCATCGCATTCGCCCAGGGTACTCGCTTCAAAATATGTGGTAAATTGTGGGTTTAAGTGTAATTTATATTCATGAATCCGATCCCGATTTTTTTACGAATCTTTATGTCGGTACAAACGCCGCGGTAGATTACATATATTTCTCCTCTATTAATAGAAGAGGTGTGGCAAGATGCAAGACACCCACGTATCATATGTCGTGGGATCGTAAAAAATATGCTGCGCTGTACTGTAATTGAGGAGTTACGTAGTTAATTTTATATTTAGATGTTAAACGTAATAAGATGTGACGATATTTACAAAAATTTCCTAAGATGAGTTAAATGAAATTACTAAATTAAATTAAGTAAAACTATGTGCACTATTATGTGGTAACACTGTTGTTGTAACAGTTTTTGTAAGTGACATTGATCTTGAAAACAATTATATAGATGTGGTATGTGTTAAATTTAACTTACATTGCAGGACACTTCCTGTTTCAGTTGGCTATGTGCCACCTTCAACCCCGCCCTATGCTTACGTTCACCTTTTCAATAGGTTAGAACTGTCCGGTTTGTTCAACGATGATTTTGTTTTTGCGGGTGATTTTAATAAACCCAATATTGCATTTAATTATACCGATCATATTTCTCCATCTTCCTTAATTGTGATGAACTTTATTAGCGCTACCTCAGCCATACAGATTAATCCTATTCTTAATCAAAATGAACGTCTTTTGGACTTGATGTTCTGTTCAAACAATACTCGCTTCAATATTCAACATTCTGAATTTCCTCTTGTTCCGAAGAATTGCCATCAACCCCGCCTTAGTTTTTGAGCTATGGTATAAAATAGTAATTTGAGCAATAAGGCGTTTGAATCTAATAATTATCAATCATTTAACTTCAAAAGTGCGAACTTTGTACAATTGTATGAGCTAATAGCATCTAGTCCGTGTCTGAGATTGATGATCTTGATGGAGCCTGTAGTAAATTATATGATCTACTTTATGGTTTGTCTCCAATCCACTGTTCCTTGGTTTACGAAGAGATCTAATTCCTTTCCACACCGGTTTTCAACAAATTAAACAGAAAAGCTAAAGTTTTACAGGAACTTTGATACTCAATATTACAAAGATAAATTCAGTTATTGTCGGCAATTAGTCAGATTTTGATTATCCAATTTATATGCATAACGTTGAAACTTTCGTAAAGGCTGATCCTAAAAAGCTGTGGTCTTATATAAATGAGATGAAGGGCAGACAAGTATACCCGCATCCATGTCAAAGGGGGATATTTGGTACGTGTCTCCGTTGTGATAATGCGAACGTGTTTGCTTCACACTTCGAGTCAATATTTATGCAAAACATTAATTCAGCGATCCCGGAGGGGATGTCTGTGCACCTTTTTGTCCTGTAATTTTTATAAAAGAATTTGATCTTAACGAAGCTCTTGGTGCTATTAATTGCCTTAAATCTAGTTTTACTATGGCTACCGATTCGGTGCCTTCCTTCTTTGTTGAAGACTGTAGATTTCTACCGTAGAGATTGTACAAATCTCATTCTTAAATTTAAGAGGTTTCCTAATTGCTGGAAGACCTCACCTATTAAACCTGTTCTCAAGTCTGGTGGAATGAAATTGTTAATTATCGACCGAATATATCAAAAATATTTGAATTTGTACGATTTGAACGTACGTATAGACATATTTCTACCAGTATTACCCCTTAACAACACTGATTTGTATTATGTATTTTTACCGTTTACGTTTCTAATTCTCTTGATGACAGAATCCAGGTTGATGCGGTATATGTCGATTTTTCTAAAGCGTTTGGCCAAGTGCTGCATTCTTGGATTGTCGGTAAGCTTGATCGTTTCGGTCTATCTGGAGATATCATTGAACTTTTTAAATATTATTTTACCGATAGAGGGAACTATGTGGAGTATCGTGGTGTTAAATCCCAGTATTACTGGAGTGCCGCAAAGATCTGCTTTGGGCCCTTTGCCTTTCTTAATCTTTATCAATGATATCTCTAGCTGTTTTTCCACAAGGTGTGTGCTGTATGCGGACGACTTAAAGATTTATCGAGCAGTGAAGTCCTCAAGTGATTGCGTTCACTTGCAGGCTGATATTGAATCTTTGTATGGTTGGAGATTTTCAAACAACCTTCACCTAAATATTGTCAAATGCAAAACAATGTCTTTCACAAGAAATACCGCGGTCGATTACCACATTTGGGGAGGCTGCGCTTGATTGTTATTGGACAGTCAGCGATTTAGGAATCACCTTTGACACGAAATTAACTTTTAATATAACATGTCTATATTATTACCAGGGAATGTTTCAAACTTTTAGGCTTTTTGATGCGTAATACTGGGAATTTCCATAGCATTGTTAGCTTTTATAATAGCTTCGTTACAACTGGGCTTGAATATTGCTCAATGGTATGGAATCCGGGGTATGCCAAATATAGTGACCTAATCGAAAGTGTGCAACATAAATTTTTAAAAACACTATTTTATCGTACACGTGGCGTCTATTTAGCACACGGTTACTCTTACAATAGTCTTTGTAAGGAATTTAATTATAACACTCTTAGTAATCGTAGGATAATTACCCAGATACTTTTCATAGCTAAGTTACTGCATGGTGATATAAGTGACCCTGCTTTAATTGGACAATCAAATTTTCATTTGCCACGTATCACCGCCGGAACCGCTGTACCCTTTTCATTCCGTCGGCTAATACTCGTAGTCATATGTTCTCGCCTTTATTCCATGCGTCGAAATGTTAATGCTTTTTGTGTTGATTTGGATATTTTTTCCGTCAGTATTGCCTTGCTTAAGAGATTATTAAATCACTCAATCAAGTTTAATGCAGAATTATTTCACTAATTTTAGTTTATTCTATTATAATATATATCTTATGTTTTTATTATTAGGTTCACTATCGTAGGCATGTTATCTTTTGTTTATCTTGTTAATTAATAATATTAAGTTTGTATTTCTTCCTCTTAACCGAAATTATTCTGTAAAAAGTAGTTATTACTGTTGGATAATAAATGTATTATTAGTATTATCAACAGTAACATAAATCGAAGCATTCTTAATTTACAATGTCCTTCGCAATTTCGTCCTTCTAGAAGCCAAAGTCGCAAATATGTCCACTGAATTATATTTAGTACCGGATAAATTTGTAAAGAAATGTTCAATGGTTAATAACAATAACTTCAGACGTACTTACAACTATTATAACTCATAATAAATCATTAGTAAATCTGCCAGTGTTATGCATTAATAATGGAAAATATGAATAAGGTACAGAGGTGTGCAAAAATATCCAAACAAAATCCATCAGAAACTGTCAACATGCGAACATTTTATGTTTTATAACAGGAAATGTTTCTACTATACTTTATTTCGTATTATAACTTCGGATAGTTAAGCTTAAGGGTATTGGCGGTAATTGATAGATTGTTATTACCATAGGAATATTTCCTGGGTTTATTGTATAAACTTTGCATACTCGTAAGCGAACATATAAAGATACCTACGCTTCACACAACAACTATATATAACATGCCATCGCAAGAGACTTCTTTCCCAGAAACTTACGATGACCAACACACTCGTAAAGCATACCTAAAATAAACGATATAATTTGCATATAGTTACTACGCTCGAAGTATGGAAGATAGCCGAGCCAAAGCCGGTCTCAGTTATTGTGCGCGGCGCAGTTTCTGCCGACGAGAGAATAGGCCTTAAAGTACATCGAAAGAAATGAGTGAAACTCATTTTCACCGGCTGGAGGCGCAGGGCTGGGTACTCTAGCGAGCGCATGGCGTATTTATGCGGACCGTGATTCACTGCACTCCATATTTCATAAAGTCTACGGACTGGACTCGGCGCAGTCGTACTCCTCCCGTTCCGTTCTAGGGCGTTGTAATGGAGATGCAAACGAGCGCGAAAAATGGAGCCGGGCGTGGAAATTAACCGTTCGACGAGTAATCGATTTTGAACGGTTATCTTGACTGAGTTACAAGTTGATCATTTAGTCTCGCAGGCAGCTGGTACACCTGCGAAGAGGAGGTTGAAAAAGAGGAGCAAAAAGACTGTAAGTATGTAATGCGCGGTGTTTATGAATGCATAAGGAGGATGTATCTGCGTCGCTTAGATTCTATTGTCGTATATATGAGGGATGCCTTTTATATTTCGGGAATAGGCGTTCTAGCTGCCACCTGACAACTGACGCTTGTATCGTAAATTGCGGCCTTTTTGACAGTATACTTACTCAGAACATTTACAAGCGATATTTGTGCTACTTACAGTGGCTTAAAAAAATCACCTTGCCAAAAAATAGAATTAACTCGTGAACATTTTCGTGTCATTATTTTTTACAATTTTCATAGTGGATTATCTCAACAACATCGATGCACTTAATTCGGCATTTGGCGAAGCACCATCAAAAACTAGTGTATATCGGTGGTAAGCCGAGTTCAATCGTGGCCATGCTTCACTCACTGACGAATTTCGTGAAGGCCGTTCAAAATCAATTGTTGTTCCGAAAAACATTGATGCTGTGCGTGAACTGATATTGCCAGATCGGCATGTGACGTATCGTGAGATTGGGTATTAGTGGGACTAGCATACATTCAGTATTGCATCAACATTTGGCCGTCAAAAAAATTTGTTCGCGTTGGATTCCACATAATTTGATAATCGGTCAAAAAAAAGGCTTGTGTGGATTGGTCGAACGAAATGCTCCAAAAATACGATCACGGTACTTAAAAACATGTCTATGACATTGTAACAGGTGACTAATTATGAATCTATGTCTATGAGCCTGAAAGTAAACAGCAGTCGACTATGTGGGTCTTTCAAGCAAAATCCAACAAAAGTTGTTCGCGCACGAAGCACTTTGAAGCAAATGGTCGCCTGTTTCTTCGGAGAAAAGTGGACATGTGGCAACTGTACCATTGGTGCATCGTCGGACGGTCAATTCTGAATGGTACACAACCATTTCTTTGCCGGAAGTATTCGAAAAAATAAGGGAAACCAACCGCCGAAGACGGACCATTCTCCACCAGGACTACGCGCGTTCAAACACATCAGCTCAAACAAGAGAGTTTTTGGCAACTGAAACAATGGAATTGATCTGCACATCAAACAAAAATTACGTGGTCAACGTTTTTCGACGGCTGAAGAAGTGGTTGATGCTTTCAAAATGCATATTTTGGAGGCACCTTAATCGGAGGGAAAAAAGTGTTTCGAAAACTGGTTCAAGCGCATGCAAAGTATATTGATCTTCGTGGAGAATATTCTGAAAGACAATAAAGCCATGTACTATGATTAATTTTAGTTTCTGTTCTCTATTCCCGAATATAAAAGGTATGCCTCGTATATCCGTGTCAATCAGTAGATGTATTATAGTGAAACAAAATAGCGATCTGAAAATGAACTCTAACTGAAAGATGTGTAATAGGCAAGAAAGTGGAGCTTGTATGTGTATACATATCTTTTTATTTCTTTTTGATTTTGTCAAATATTTTGTTTAATATTAATTTAGGCGAATTCTACTTCTTTTGCTTATTTATAACTTATGATTCAATACTTCTTTAGAAGTTACTAAATACCTAGTTTCATTTCAAAACATTGATTTGACATTGCTGTAAATTTAACACGCTTTGCTTCGAAGATATTGCAACTTTAACACGTTGACTGCCAACTAACTCGTAGTGTGCGTTATTGCCTAGGACGTCAACTACGAGTTATCTCATAGTTTGTTTACTTGGCATACATTAAATTATACGGGAATCCTTTTAATTCCCGTTTATAGGTACTTAGAAAAAGTGCGTACACATTGTTGTCAAAGGTTTCTCGAATACACAGGTAAAGATAAGTTATCCCAGAATAATAAAACCTATGTAGTTTGGTGTCAAGATTAGCTTACATATTTTAGGAAAGTGCGTGTACAATACGACAATGTATTTGTTTTATTGCAATGTTTTATTATTTTAGACAATATAACATTAAACAGATATAATAGACATACGTCTTACAAATTACATATTTATATTTCAAGTGTTTTCAATATTTTTGTTTATCGAGTGAAGTTAGCGTTTTACTTTAATGTACCACAAAAATAGTTCTATACCGTTTCAAATTTCAAAAGCAACATATCAAGTTTTCTATGGTATGGTGCCATAGTCACTCGATGTTACACGAACTTAGCAAACTAAACGTGGTCCGATATACTGCACAAAATAGACGCAATTTACAAGAATTGCCTTCTAATACGCGGTCTCATACAGAAGTGATTATCTTTAATAGACTGATAAAAGGGCGCACTAAATTTTTTCTTTTATTGATGAAAATTGCATAGAAAACTAAGAGGTTAATAATGTGAAGAATGTAATGTTATACTATAATGTAGGTAATTAAAATCATTCTCTATGAAGTTGAACATAATGTAGTATAAATGTGTTCTATAAAAAGTTTGTAACTGCACAATTGAGCTTCAGAATGAAATGAAAACGACATGTGGTGAGAAGTTGAAGGATATGAAACGATTGCCTTGAAGGAAAATAAAGAAACAATACTTCTGTTGTAAAATAAATTGGATAAGTATGGTATATTAATTATTGTCCACATAATTTTTTAATGTGTATACTTAAAGTCTGATTTAACATTTCTTTACCGATAAATCCACTTTGTTCACAATTTGTGGTATGACCCTTGTTTCCAAAGATGTTTCTTGGCGTTGATTCCTAATAAT
>JARFOC010015304.1:0-10504 GCA_031763485.1 Osmoderma eremita
CCTAATTGCTCCTGTGTGATACGTCCGCCGATCGCAGCGCCCACTACTGTTTTCTTAAAGTGAATGGAGTTTAGTTACCCTTCTACACACATGGTCCACTTAAAGGAAGACATCATAACTGTCTTACTAATCGTTTTAAAAACATAGCAAGTCGTAAAAATCTTAATTGGTACTAAGACCCGTGTACTTTCGTTTATTTAACAACAAAAATGGCGATGGGAACACTTTTCATTTAAATTTATTTAACCATGTAACATTTACGAATTGACCCTTTTTTCATAAAATCGCTAAAACACGTCAGTTGATTTGCCGGCTGAGAAGGAAAATACGAAGACCCGCATTAAACATTTCCTTTTTTTGTTAAGCTTGGCACACCAATCACCTGACTGATTCGGTGCGCAAAAAGTTAGAACTCAAATAACGAAAATTTAACAAACAGTTTAGTAAATTTGAATAATTCGAATAAATAAATGTAATGTTTAATTTAAAATTTGTAGTCGTAAGTATTCGGGGTGTTTCGTTTTTCCCCAGGACATCTGTATACATAAAAAAAAATCAAAAAGTATTGTAGAAATAGTAAAGAATACAAGGGCTGCGGGGCATCATAGTAAAAACAATCTGTCGGATCACCCCTCACCTCACAAAAAAGTGATTAATGCGTGATACGTGTTTCGGGAATACGTGAATTCTTACTGTCAAATGAAATTTGTTCATAGGGTAGTTGATTAATCGATTTACTACGAGGTGGGAGGAGGAGTGATGCGATCTATTGCATTTATGGTAGAAATAATAAATATTATTGGTATAAACACGATTTTCTCAATACTAACCATACTATCATCGAACTGATAGTAGTTTCCGCAAGGCGCTTGCGCCACTGCCGTATAATGGCCACACCCAACAGTTGGACCCATGTGCGTCACTAAGGCCACGAATCGGTACACCAACGGAGCCGCCGGCCGATGTCTGGCGAATTTGGTCAATTCCAGACGCGGCCGGAACTGTACGTGTTTCGTGATCTTGTTGTTGCTAACGGAAAACCGCTTCAATTGGATGCACAGCACCATCGGAGCGCGCTCTAGGGAAAACTGTTTCGTCGCCGGCACCTAAAGAATACAATCACCCTATATAAAAGTTCGTTTTTATTCCCCTTAGAATTATTGAAGCACAGTTCCAACTCTCGAACTAAAATATTGCTAATAGTTCGGTGGCAACGTTAATTTCCTCCCTATTCCCCCATTGCAATTGCTTTCTTTGCTAATTAAATTCAAAAAACCTAATCAAAACATAGATAAAGCACCGTACGATCAATTGAATGTATAATTGGAGTAGACTTAGTGTTTTGCTACAAAGTTTATCACACTGCTTTATTAGCAATGTCAATGATAAATAGTAATTTTAGTAAACAGTAATTGTTGAGTAAAGAACTCTGTATACGTATTTCGGCAACTAAGTTGCCATCCTCAGCAGAAAACCACAAAGGAAAATAATGTCAGATGTAGCACTCCGATCTAGGATCCCTAGAATAAATCATATGACAAGGGTATACAAATTTACAGCGAATGCAAAATTCTTAATTTTGAGGTTATTGATTTAGGTAATGCATGTTTATCCGTAATAGAAGTAGTATATAAGATAGAGGTTAGGAGCGCGAAAATCAATGTTATTAGCGGCGTTCGAAGAGCTCTCCGAGTGCTACGTCTGACATTATTTTCCTTTGTGGTTTTCTGTTGAGGATGGCAACTTAGTTGCCGAAATACGTATACAGGGTTCTTTACTCAACAAGGTGGTAAGGGGTATTTTTTACTTAAAAAAAGCATATGAAATTGTTAAGGTAAGAGCATTTTTTAGTTGTTATAATCTTTGACTACTTTCCACAGATCCACAGAATATTTGTTTCCTCTTATCGGCGTGAAGTTAGCGGTTAGAGAATTCATTATATTTATTGTAAATTTATTGTCAAAATCATCATAGTCACCCGTTGCCTGTTTAACAATCGTATATCTTAAAACATTTTCAAAATTCCTCATTTTTGTTTGCTCCTTTAAGACCATATCGGCTACTTTTTGTTCAAAATATAGTAAGAAAATATTTATACTGAAAGAATTTAACTGAATGTGGTTTTTATATGTCAAGTTTTAAAGCGCGTTTCTCTCTCTGTAACAAGAAAAAATCATTTTGGAAGCATCTTCATACGACCAACAAAATGAGGAGGAGAGGAAGTGTTCTGTAGAACTGTGTACTGATGAATATCAACATCAACACCCTGATATTGAAGCTCAACGCAACATGAAACACTAGCAGTGCTTTAAAGAAACAATGATCTACTAAATACATGTAACATATTCTTCTAATGAGGCACGGTTTTATTTATCGGGATATGTGAGCTGGGGGACAGGAAATCCTCGTGTTTTACACAAAATACAATTACATCCCGTGAAATAAGGAGTGCTGATCGCAATCTCTAGACGTAGAATAATCGGTCCTGCTTTTTTTCCCAAGAAGCTGTTACAATTGATCGTTATAGGGATATGTTAATGGAATTCGTTAATCAGTTCCGTCACTAGGAACAACAGAAAGAAAATCTCCAACGTTATAACCAAATTTGACACCTCTTCATTGCCTTTTCTTTGGTTAGTTCAATAGGTATGATTTAAATATTCAAGTAAAACAAACCGATTCTCACAATTAATTATATTACCATCTTTACCGGGAATCATATCTTTGGTAGTGTAAGCAAAGTTAAATCAAAGTAATAGCTAGATGTGCACGGCAATTATCTAGTTATAATTATAACTTCTAACGATATGAGCAGCACGTTCTATAACAAGAGCGGCAGTGACAACTAAAAATGATCGCACCGTAGTTATTGATACTAAAGTATCAAACGTAATTGTAAATAACAGTAGTCACCTTTTTCTGGCACGACTCGCAATGATAGGATTCGTCGTCCAGTTTCTCCCTAGAGAAGTAACCGTCCAGCGCCTCCTCCAGCGTTTGCACTTTCCTTATGTCCAACAACAGATCCTGAAAATGCTGGAAGGTCGTGCTGACGTGGCCGCATTCCAAACACCTGACCGCCGATCTCAGATAGCCGCCCAGTATCTGATTGAGAGGTGTCGTTTCCTTAGTTCTCGAATCGAATTCGGAATAGTTCTTGAATCGACGCAAATAAGCCTTCTCCATCGCCTCCACTAGATACCGAAGGAATTCGTGAGCGTCCTCCTGACGACCCGGGATCAGATTTCGACAGACCACTCGCAGTTTGTTATAGATCAAGAACGGCCGAATCGAATTCGTATTACGCTGCTGGGAGTCCTGGAGAGTCTTTCTCATGCCGCATATTATGCACGAACCACCTAGAAAATTCCCAAAATTTTTAAACATCCTAATCTGACAAGTATAACTCCCTCCTAAAAACGTCTAATGATTTATACTGTTTTTTTTTTATTCGAAATAAGCATTTAAGCTAAAGCGAAGCACAATTTTTGTTCAACAAAATCTATTTAAAGCGTCGACATATTGTAATAGTAAGCCATACGTGCATTATATTCTAGGGCATGATAGATGTTTAGTAATAAAAATTATTTAATACAATTAATAAGTTGCCACAATTCTTTCGTACAATACACTTTAGCTTTTATCATTAGCATCCATCAAAGCTGTACGTGTTCATTTTGTGCCATACAATTGAACAATATCGATATTTGAACTTTTAGAATTTGGGTAATTCAGATAATATAGTCTTACCCATAGGAGACAACACAACACCAAAGATCTAAAACAGGACGAGATTACTAAGAAACGTAGCTAGTATAAATATCTGGGAAGCATGATTTTGGAATATGGTAGTAACAGGGGTGATATAAAGGACAGACTAACCCAAGGCAAAAAAAAAATCTAAATTATAAATTCCCTACTAGATACAATTAAAAACTAAGCTACGAATACATTGCGACTTTAGGGCCTATTGTTATTGTTATTATTATTAAGGGATATAAATGACCATCCTCTGCATTAAGGACACAAATGAATCAAGTCAACCTACGAATATACAGGACAAATATAGAACCAATAACAACCTTTGGAGAGGAATGTTGGCAATTGACGAATAACAAAAGGAAACGAGATGAAACCATAAGAACTGAAGAAATACAAAATCGTACAGGGCCCAAAGAGACATCATAGAAAGAACAGCGCAGTGGTATTAACACCTGATGCGAATGAATGAAAACTGTTGGCCAAAAAGATGAAATGATAATGTATGTTTCAAGGGAAAACAAAAAAAGGAGGAGACTACCGAAATCCTGAAAGAAAGTAACAAACACCTAGAGGATGATGATTGAAACAACACTGGAAATGGAGCAAGCAGAAATCACTGTAGAACCCTCGCTACTATATATATAATTGTGTTTCAAGAAATTACTTATCAACAGGTGTTTTACTATCTATAATTACGTATACAATAAAAAAATTTGTTTTATGATTACAAACCTGAATCTTCGCACTGTGACATATGCTGTTTATCGGACACTAACCAATTAACTAGTGCTGGCACATGAAACAGAGCTTGCAAAGTAGAATTCAAATAACACGTATTGCCCATGTTTACCATGCCTGCACCCACCACCCACTCTGTATTGCTCCATCCCAGCTGAACAGCTTCCAAAGGGTACAATTCATGTTTAGCCAGTGTAAGTTTTTCATCTGCTCCCATTTTCTTCGTCTCACTAATTACGACAAGAGGATATCATGTGTTAAACTGAATGGTACACTGACTCTACTCTTAAGACTTACCTTGTTTGTGCAGGCTCCGAGGACTTGAGAACTATATATTTACTTTTTAATTTGTCTAAGACGGTGCTCTGATAGCTTCCCGCGGCTTCGAACTCAATATCGGCGAGTAAGGCCTTTTTGGTCGTCCCCGCCAATTGCACGTCCAAGTTTGTTTCCGAAGCCGTTTTGGATAACGAATTGCGGATAGCCGCATTAACGGGATCTAAAGTAGATGCCGGCATTCCTATAAGAATCGCACGTGCAAGCTAAACCAAAAACCCGCGTTGTTCGCACCACCTACCGTATATAGTGAAGCAAATTAATGCTATCTTCTTCTTAAATAATATACAAAATGCATAACTATAAAGGAACGCACTTTTTCACGAAAATTGTTATTTAATTACCGTTAACGAGGGAGCGATCTATAGCCTTAATAACAACACAAAACTATTCTTACAAAATCTATCGTAAACCGATCGCAAACAGTGTTGCTGGATCTTTCCGAAACATCGAATACGTCCAAAGGCATACTGCGCAAGTCCGTCGCCCCAAAGACGACACTAGACGGTCGTTGCGTACTCTCTTGGTATCGAGCTACACAAAATTCAATCTTTTGCCAATGGACAATAAGGCACCATTTCTTCTTGGTTTCTTAGAAATTGACACTCCGACATGTGTTGCCATCTATTGCATAATTTGCTTTTTAATGTTGATTTATTTTAATGTATTTTTAATATAACCTGTTGTAATTTTCAAATGCCTAATACTTTTTTATACACAAATATATGTTATCCTGCATTTAAGACGACCCAAGTAAAATGCAGCGAACGACCACATTGCGTATTCTACCAGGGTAATACATAAAGTAACCGGACTAAAACCAACCAAAACACGCCCCTTAATTTAATACTCTGTTCCAAAAGTCTGATACCAAAGAAAAATAAAACGTGTTTTTTAAGACACTTGTGTAACAATAAAAGTTTGCGCTACAAGAATGTTGTTATATTCTAACTTAAAATGGAAACGATATATATTTTATTTATAAGTAATTAAATTAATATTCCTTACAGGTATCGTTCCTGGCGGAGGGAATATGCACCCGATTTGAAATAATTATATTATTTTATTTGTACACACTTATGCAAAAATGAATAAAGTGCTATTAGATAGATTCATGCACTAATTTATTGTTCGGATAATTAATATATATTGGATCTTCCAGTAAAATTAGCAAACATACCGGCATAGATAGGACTTAGAAATGCACATTAGGAAATGCAAATTAGGATACTATGACATTCTAATGTTCGAGCCTGGTAGGTAAAACGATGGAAGACATACGGATTAACTGCATTAAAAGAGTATTTACAATTTCCATAAATTCCATATAAAGTAAATATAATACCTGGTTTTGTTGTGCATTATGGGTGCTTGCTATCTGCGTACTAAGGACCCTTAAATGTAGGATTACCATTTTGTCCATATAAATTTTCAAAGATATGCTTTCAATTGCACAAAATTCAATAATCGAAATTTGGCGCTCATCAGAATGGTAGCACGCCTGGGAAATTGAGCCATATATTTAGAGGATCGATTTTACGGTGAATGTGGCGTTTTTTTTCCCGGGCATATTTAAACTATGAAAATATTATATAAATAATAATCCCTAGTTAGATTTGGCAATGCCGCAATATGGGAAGTGCGCTTGTAGTAGCGCCTCAATTGTTTACCATTGCCTTTAAATACAGTAATATGATCCGCGGGGCCTTAGCAGGCACCTGATGGAGCCCCAGGGGCTTGGTGGAACACATTTTGAGGGTCACCTATTTAATGTAATTAAATTTTAATTGATTGGTAGTACTGGAAAAGTGTCATCATAGAAACTTAAACTTAAATATATAGAAAATCATGTAGTAAATTTATATTTTGATCCTAGATAATAATTTTGACATACATGCAAAACGGTTGTCAAATCTTTTGTGTTTATAGGTTGTGTCATGTGTTGTGTTGTTTTGGTTTAACACGAAGTTGTAGTGGACGATTTACGAGTGTATTATGGTGTATTACATCTGAATAAGTGGTATTTCTATAAATATTGTTTTCTTAAACATTGTGTATTGCTTGTGATAACTATTTCATAAGATAATAGAGCTTTATTAATTTAATATGGAAATAGTTCAAAAGCGTATGGAACTTATGTCGGGAGAAATCGAACAGATGCGTAGAATAAAATTATTCGGAGATCATCATTGCAGGTATGAATGTTTCTCAGCATTTTTATGTAGTTACCGATACACATATTTTTTTTAGTCAATTATTAAAAACGCGAAGAGAATTCGAATATAAAATAAATGGTGTAACAAAAAACATGCAGGATTTCATGGACTACATCGATTATGAGAAAGCGTTACTGGAGATGACACAGTTTCGCCGCAACTCCTTGAAAATTGGGGAGAAAATGGGTGATATAGAACACAAAATCATAAAGAGAATAAAAGAACTGTACGAGACAAGTTTGCAGCGTTTCAAAGATGACACAGTTCTTTGGCTTGCTTATTTTAAGTTTTGTAAACAAGTGAATTACATAAATGCAGCAACAGTCGCTATTTCGAATATGCTTAAGGTAAATTATGACTTTGATTTGGTGGTTGTGGAGGTTTTACAAAAAACTCATTTGTTTGCAGAAACACTCTCATAACGTGGAGATTTGGCAAGTAGCGACAAAATGGTATGCATACGATCGCAAGGATATAGGATCTGCTTTAAAAATCATTTGCAAAGGTTTAACAATACATAACAATAGTAAGTTATTGTATATGGAATTGATACAATTAGAAGTACATAACGCTTTAAATAATGGTTGGCACCTAAAAGAAAATAGTAGTGAACCTTCAGAACAGCAAGTATTATGGCTTGAGAAACTTTGCAAGTACCTCAAAACAATTATAAATAATATAAAAGAATGCGAGTACTATGTGGAGTTGTTGGAGTACTTGGGTGAATACAATTTTACCGCTCCTGCCCAAAATATTATAATTGAATTCTTAATGAGCAATTATCCTTTTAAAGCAATGACTTGGAAAGCAATTGCCCAAAGGGATTGGAAAGGTAAGTGTTAAGTGTGTTAATATTTGTATCAAACTTGTATATTTATATTAACCCAGGACTTCCAAATCCTATGGATAATGAACCTCCGGCAACATCTACGAAAACAAAGCTCTCTAAATGTATTGCAAGGTATAAAGACGGATTGAAGACTGTTCCAGTGGATGAAAAAGGTGCGTTATGGTCTTTTTGCATTGACTCTTTAATAGATACGAGGAAAGAAGATCACGCAGTAGCTATGAACCTCAGGACCAGTTGCCTGATAGATGCTCTTAAAGGGGCTTTTGAAGATGGCTACCTCTCTGAAACATACTACATTCAATGGTTGGAACTAGTGAGTGATAAAGAGCAGTTAGAAATACTACAGAAAGGTAAGTAATTGTTTTAAGTAATTTAGAAAAAAATATCGAACAATGATGAATTAATAACGGGATTAATGTGTGACCTATTTTTAAATATTTGTTCTGGAATCAAAACTGGAAACTTTGGATTAAATATTGCTCTTAAATGACTATTCAGTTGCATTTATTTTTGAATATTTTTCTTTTGTTATGTGTTCTGCAGTATTATATAATACAATATAATAGTAATATAATCTAATACTAATATAACATGTCTTTATGTCATATCTTTCCAGTTTTTGTAGTAATAATTGTTTATTTAGACGCACAATAATTTAAAACTTACAATATCCACTAAATCTTAGGTGGGTATGGAAGGAACTGTTTTTGTAAAAAAGAAAACTTGAAATAAAAGTATAAAAGAAAATGTTAATTGTATAACACGCTGACAAATTTAAAGATTAATGTTTTTACAACGTGCCGTACACGATGAAATAATAGTTGCCTCAGATGTTTTGTCTTCCTTTTATCCAAAGTTGTACCAAATGTGAGCCTTATTCATTAATCAACTTAAAAATAGTTTGGCAATTATAATTTGGTAAAAGATCAGTTCTTTCCTCGGATAAGGTCTATTACATAGTGCCTCGAATTAAACTGAATTATTGATTCTAGGTGTAGAAAGGTATCCCCAGTCAATTGAATTATGGAAGTTGTACGTAAAAACCCAAATATTGTTAGACAACAAAGAAGGAGTACGAAAAGTATTTAAAGCCGGTGTAGATGCCCTAAAGGAGAAGGCTCTACCACTATGGACGGGTGTAATTAGATATTTCTTATTAAGCGAAGACGAATCCGTCGTAGAAGGATTATACGAGGAAGGCGTGAAACAGCCGCAAGAAGTATCGGACTTCTTAAAACCTCACTTCCTAGAATGGTTAGCCGTCACTAAGGGTATGCGATATACAAGGCAAACATATTTTGCCCTCGCCAAACGGGAGCCCTATTGTAAAGAGCTGCATTCCACCATGTCCAAATTGGAATCTACAGAAATTGATTTCAATTTCGACAGTTGGGATAAGGTGCACGAGTTAGCATGCGAACAGTTCGGTAAGGAGGATATCGAGGTGTGGTTGAATCGCCTCCAGTATTGCACCCACTATAAGAAGGGTAAAGTAACCAAGGAGATGCTTCAACAGATTTATTCGGAAGCTCAAAAGGCTTTACCCGATGTTTTATTTATTAATTTCGATGACAAGTATAACGCTATGGCAAGTAAGAAGCAATAAATGTTTCTTAAAGTAATTCTGTTTGTTTTTTTATCATTTATTTATTGTGCGCAATGGAAATTCACCTCTTTTCTCTTAGATAACTTGAAGAATAATGGGTTGGAACAGCCTATGGAATGACTAAAGATATGCCCACAGATAAAAGGCGAAACATCGGGTCCATAAATAATATGGTTTTGTGGCCGTTTGTCAAGTGGTGAATGTTCCAGAACGAGTTAATTCATATTTCTGGAATTGTATAATGCGATTGAAGAATTTTTGGAGGCTATGTATTTGTTTAAACATTTTTTTTTGCTTCATTAAAAAAAGGTTTAAGCAAAATCTTCCAACGGTCTCAAAATATTTTTCCATATTTCATGTAAAATTGCAGTGTTAGATGCGTTCTATTTTTGGACAAAATGTGTAACTAAGTATTGTATTACATGAGATAAATAAACAGTGTCACATCTCTTAGTTTCACCTTGTATCTTGGTTAGTATATACTCCATCTACCTTCCATATAATTATTGCTGTATATACCAGAATTTGCTCGAAGCAAATTAAATCAAACACTGCAGCAACAGGATTTAATGAAGTGTCAGAGAGAAGTAACAAGATTTACAGTGTTGAAGAATTGCAAGGACTGAGGGCTGGTATCACTAATACGCAGTATCACAACAAATTGATTTAAATAATGTCGTTGTCAACCAACTCCCGAGTTCGTGAATTTGTCAAGTTTGAAATATATGAGATTTGGCGCGGTAATCTGTTTAGTTGGGTTCGCAGACCAACAGAAGGATAGCCACACAATTTTAAGGTAAAGTGGCCAACTATCCTCACTATATTATCTCTGTGTATCTTATTACTGGTCAGCGCCGTAAGCGGTATGAAGGGAAATTACATACAATTGAATTTTTCAATAATATTCAAGTAAAGTTATACTTTAGCTGCTTTCGTTCATGTTAATCACAGTAATCATGATCATATAAACACGAATCAAGACTACCAATTGTGATT
>JARFOC010015315.1:0-10503 GCA_031763485.1 Osmoderma eremita
TGATGTGGTCCTTGCAATTTCGTATTTAAGTCCGACAAGTGTTTTGTGATATCTACCACAAATGAAAGATCTTGTAAAAAGGGTACGTCAGATAATAAGCTGACATCTTGTGCTTTCACTTCCATGAAAAAGCGTATTTCTTCTTTGAGTTTCCCAAACTGCTCGAGAACCATAGAACACGACAGCCATCGCACCTCTGTATAATAAGGTAAACCAGTGTACTCACTTCCTAAGTCACGTAAAAACGCAGAAAACTGTCGCTGATTAAAGCCACGTGACTTTATGAAGTTTATCTTTTTTTTTCACTAACTTTAAAACGCTTTCCAACTTGATCACTTTTGAGCATGAAACTTCTTGGTGGATTATACAATGAACATGATGAAAATCTGGTTTGTCATCACTGTACGTTTCTCTGATCCTTGTCTGTAATATTTTAATAAAGCCATTATTTACTCCAGTCATTGAAGGAGCTCCGTCTGTTGCAACGGAACACAGTTTTTACAAATCTGAATTGTACTTTTGCAGAAGTCCATAAAGTCCATATCCTCCCCTCTTGTTGTATCATGCAATGGTACTAATTCCAGTAATTCTTCATAAACGTTGATATTTCTATCAACAGCACGAAGAAAAACAGCGAGTTGCGCCACACCACAGTACACATCTGTACTTTCGTCACAGGCAATAGAAAATGCAATGAAAGAGTCTGATTTTGTTTTTATTTGATCACTTATATTGGCAGCCATCTCAGTAACTCTTTCAGCGACAGTATTCCGGGACAAGGATATATTTTGAAAAGCCTTCACGCCCCGGGACTTACAATTTCCGCGGCCTTTAGAAGGCACTCTTTTATAAATTCTCCTTCAACAAATGGTTTTGAGTGTTTTGCGATCAACTCCGACAGTACGTAGCTCGCTTGAACGGTAGATTCATTTTCTTGCTTTGGACTTGTAAACATAAGCTGTTGATCTTTTAACCATGATTTTAACTTATTTAACTTTTCGTTTCTAATCATGCCTGTATACTTGTAAAACTTGGTTTTATGACTATCATCATAGTGACGTTTTATATTATATAATTTTGGGACACCGACTGTACTGTTACAAATCAAGCAAATAATTTTTCATCAAGCAAATAATTCCCACTTTTCTTGAAAGTTACGATGCTCATCTACAAGTTTCCTCTTACTTCCACTACTTGGTTTTGAAACAGACATGTTAAAAATTGACTGAACTCCTCTCGATTGAGTTCAGCCAATTTATTGGCTTATATACAGATTGTGATTTCTCGACAATTCTTTCCAGAATGTTCAGATAGCGTCGTCTGTGTTTTCGCGCGATATAGCTTTCTGGAACAACATCTGGCTTTAGATTGAGTACGGCCACCTTAGTTAATCCTCCTATACATAGATGGCACTATTTGGTTCATTTTATACCAATCGTAACAGTACTTTATTTTCGGGCTGCATAACGATAAATAAGCAAAAAATATTTACTCTGTTATAATTATTTATGCTGGTTTTAATTAAAACCAACTTACATATGCAAAATATATGTTAGAAAACTTACCCTTCTCTGAAAACTGTCTTCCTAATATAGCATACTATCAAAGCTACAATATAACTAATTAATTTTCATTAAAATCACATATAGAACAACGGACAACCTACGTCGGTCGTCGGAAACGGTCGTGATACGTATATGGACTTGTTGCAGCGCGCGCTTTTTCAAAACCAGTTTTTAACACGTTCGCGGGCCACATTATCTGGCTGTTTTCAAAATTGATTCGGGCGGCAGGAAAATGCTCAGTGGGCCGCATGTTTGACATGGCTGATCTAGACTGATGACGCGTTAACGTATGACTGATTGCCTAGTATGTCGCTTAACGTTACATGTAGGAAATACCCATGTGTAACGTTACAAAAAAAACACGGTATGTTTGTTTGTTACTTATGTTTATAACTCTGTCCACACAGTGTATACTCACCTATAGTGCATTCATTTATTTAGTTAATAAAATACGATTACTCATTCATTAACGATTACGTTTGCTAACTACATACGTATGACCCGTGAAGGTAGACAACACGGTTTACCAACAGGCAGGAAGCAATTGTACTTCCTTTAACCTGCGTAAACTCAAAAAAAAAACCCAAACAGGAAGATTAAAAATAATATCTACCACCGTTCACTGCGTGCCGGTGAATGACGTTCAAAACTATTGGAAAGAGGAGTGACGTAGACACTTGTTCACCTTGCCTCGCAGTTGTAGCGCGTCGTCTAGTTGGTTCTTTCTCCGCTCTTCGCAAAACAACATTCACCGTGTGCTATGTGTACACTCACCTGGTAATAATAGACGCGTTTTAACCGTGCGTGTAGTGTACACGTGTTTTTGTGTATTGTTGCGTTTAGAAAATATCGTTTTTTTTTTTGCGTGGCCGTGTTTACATCTCTAGTGTGCAAATTAAAGTCTCATTTAAGTTGAAGGAGTGTCCTACAAAACATTATATTGCCATAGTTGGTAAAAAGTTATGCTAGTATATGAGCCATTAGGACCGTTATACGTTTTAGGAATGAAGAAAAGTAAGGTAAGTTGATTCACTTAATAAAACTTCTATACAAAAAATTAGAAAACAAAATTGTTGTCCCGGTAAAGACCAAGCTAAAACGGACTTTCTCTTTAACCAGCAATCACTAGTAAAGTAAGTAGTATAATTTCTGTTATATACAGCGGTACCGCAACTTTGTTGTGTATACCTTGAGTCTTGACGCGTACATCAAATACTAAACAACGCGTTGGTAAATAATAAAATTATTTCTTCGACCTGCATACTAACAAACACAACGCGTCTCGAATACCCAACAAGTTGTTTGTTATTACCAAAGATCGGACATATACAAAAAATACGTGTTAGTATAGGATCCTTATCCCTAGCGAACTGTGACAGTAAGTTTATATTATTTGAATTCTGGAAATTAAAGTGAGAAATGAGACTTTTGTTCTGCCAAACATCCGGTATGAAACAAAAAATACTCACTGCACTGAATGTAGTTCCTGTGGATATATTTTAAGAAGCACGTGCAAAAACATAAGACGTGCTCACTAAGCAAAATAAAATTTTCTACAATAAACTCGATTGCCACATCAAATCAACATTGTAGAATTAGTGAGAATCACTTGGATTATACATAATTAAAACAAATAAATCGAAAATAATCTATTTAATAGGTAATATCCCGTGTGCTTATATATGTATAGAGTAAATTTTTCCCAACTACGGACAAACTCAGCAAAGAGTAAAGGCAACGGCTAGATGTTTTAGTTTATTCGAGCAAATGCGCGTTATTTTGCTGTGCGGATGCTGGCGAATGTATCATCATCTTTACCTAATACATAGATACATTTCTTGTCCGATACACTAGGCCCCATATGCGCCGCACTGGCACTCACTGTCACTATGATATTACGTACAAAATAATAGCTTTCTTAGCAGTGCAGTCAGAAACTATCCGAACTTGAACCACGCATGCGCACTAACTGCTATGCGTTCGCAGTTTCATGTTTTGACAGTTTTGAAATTTACAATTCGGTGTTTGCAGAGTAGTAGGATTGCGGCAATAAACGGTTAGAGATTAGTCCATAAAGTTCACGGATTTCATGTGGATTTCAAATTCGCACATGCGCATGCAACGAAATTCATTGAAATTTGAATCAGCGTCCGAGCAATATCGGTAATCCGTATTATTGCTTTCTTGAGATTGCTAGGATTCTTGCAGATCTACGCCTATAAATATGATTCTTAAGTATAGTAGCAGATTAATATATATTATTTTTAAAACCCCTTGCATATTATTATTTGCACGCATATTGCAATAAACCTCAAATTTAGGGTTATGAACAAGAACTCGTTCATAGATAAGACATGAACACGACATGAATCTTTCTCATATTTATTATAATGCAACAATTGCTGTACACAGATGACGATACACTGTCAATTTTTAGGCGTTCGCAGAGAAAAATATCAAATCAATTTCAAACTACAATCCATTTTTGAATCATGCCCATTGAAAAATCCGGAATAGTTACAAATTAAGTGCTGATTTGCACTGCGAACAAAGCTAACATAATTTTTAATTATACAAGTCTCTGTTGTAATGAACTATCAAATATTCTTCAATATTTTTAGCAGTAGGCGCTTTCCTTTATTAGTAGAGGTGAAATCTTTAAGTTACGAAAATTATCTTTGAATATCATGATTTGTCAGCGATACAAAGTGATGCCATAATGGAAGTTGTGGTAATGGATTTGCATTTTTCTCTAATACATTACCAGATTTAGCCAAAGTCAAAAACAAATATTGTTTTTGTCGCGATTCAATAGCCCAACTTGCTATTTTTCCCAAACTATTTTTTATGCAAATCAAATCACTGAGAGAGATGAAAAGATATTTTTAGAAATGCTGGCACAAACATCGTACTAAGAATTAAAACTATTGGATGAATCTATTTCTTGCTATGGATATAAATTTTAACCCAAAATCCGATCAGTAGTTATTACATTCTACGCTTGTTAAATAAACAGTCACAGCTGTTTGTTTAACTGTTGCTGTTATGTGAACTGTAAAGTGAAGCGATTGGAATTTCTAATGCAATTGGAAATTTCGAAAATTTTGACGTAACGCGGCAAATTTGAATAATAATAATAATATATCTGAAATATCTGTTTTAACATTTAAGTCAATGTCAAATTCTATAATTTAGCAAATGAGCGCCTACTGATATAAGGAAAATCCGACCTAATTAACCGCTCCAATTTCGTTCAGCAAGTCGTGCTGCTGCCGTTAATTGGTGGCATTTATATCAACGGCGGAGCATTTGAAGCTAATCACCAATAATGACGTGTTTACTGTTTATATGCTTTTAGCACTGACTAATTTAGAACAATTGTTTATTTAGATTTTAAATGGTAATAAAAAGACTTTGTTAACAACAGTAATAATGATTATTTTATGTGCTTAACGCCCTAAATGTCCAGTATTTAAGATAATCCTTTTTTTAATCTGCGGATAGTTAGCAACACTGTGGCATCTTTTAGGCATATTATTCGTCTTCGAAAAACAACTGCCCTTTAGAATCTAGAACGCCATACCATTAACTATAGATCGTCTCAACCTCCGAATGCAGTACAGAGCTTATGAGGATTTGATACACGGTTGCCAAATCGTCTAATCAGCTGTACATTATTACTACCGGTTCCATTATTTGGGTTTCTGACAGTTAAAATGCATATTTAGAGGAAAACAGTAAAATATAAAAACACATAATCTTTTTATTCACGAATTAGTAAAAAAGCCCATAATTTTATTTATTATTACTCAACAATAACGTAATTTACATTTCGAACATTTATTTAGGAATTAGGGTATTATACAATTTATTAAATTTAAAGTAAACTATATAATCCTATAGCAAATAATAGTTTCCACTTTTGTAACAAATAGCTGGAATAATCCAAATCCCCATATAATACAATAATATTTAAGAAAGGAATAGCACCCTTACACGCACATATGTCTTGTTTCAACTTTTAGTCAGTCGATGAACCAGTTTGATCTTCAGATGATGAGGAATCTGTTAAATGAATAACAAATTCTTCAATGTCATCTTACAAATTATCCACTATCCACATTTGCTTTTCAATATTTTTTACATGTTTGATGTAATTTTGCCAATTATTAACTGTTACAGTGCTATATGCTCTTCGAATTAATTCCTCCATAGCTTTACCTTAAATGTGGTATTATTCATTTTTATACAGTTTTTAACTTGTGCCCATACCATTTCAATGGGATTAACTCCACTTTTTCTTTCGCAAGTTCGTCAATCCTGCATTTATCATATTGCGGTTTAATTTGTGACACGCAAAACAGCAAGTACCTTTTTAGCATATCGTCAGGTATTTGTTTCTCACGGACTCAATCAATGATATTGCTTTTTCTCCATGCTGCCGTTGGAATTTTTCTAATTTTCTGGAGTGATACGAAGCATTATCAAGAACAATCACTGACTTATGCGGTATATTTGGAAGCAATTTCTTAATAAACCAATTCTCGTGTTTGTCTGAATCCATCTCATGATGAACATCGGCAGTGTTCTTCTTGCAGAGAAATGTATATTCAGCACCAGGAACAAATCCGTTATCATCACCAGCATGAACTAATGCAAAACGAGGTCCGAGCCCGGTTGGGGATTTCAAACCAGTACTTAATCCTCGGATAAAAGCTTGTCGACTATTTTGAATTGTAGTATCTGTCCAAGTTTTATTTACTACATGCCCTGTATTCACCCATGATTCATCAGTATATATTATAGTTCGACCTGAAATAATGAATGTTATAGAAATGTCAAATAGCAAGAACTAAATTGTACCTACTTCTCTAAATTTCTTGATCTCTCGTAAGTATTTGTGCCTCCAACGAATAATGTCGTCTCGTTCGATGAGTATACTTTTACGTACTACTTTTTTAAATTGAAAACCCATATCGTGTAACAGTCTATGTAAACTTGCTCAACTGAAGTTAGGGAGATCATCATCAGCATTGACAGCAGCAGCAATTGCATTTAATGTAGGTGGCATATTCTGTATAAGAAAACTATGCACTTTACGTCGAATAGGTGGTTGTGTGCTCTCATCATATGTTTGTAATCGGTCATTTAGTTGCATGCCTTTCTTTTTCTTAGGGTTTTTTGGACTTGATAATGAACCAGTTTGTTGCTCCTGTTTTATATTATATATTGTACGCTCTGAGTAACCCAAAGCTTTACTTGCTTCTTGAACGGCAGCACTCACATTCATAGTTTTATTAAAATAATTTAAAACATTTGCCATCATACACTTCTCCTTCAGGTTATATTTTCCCCCTTACGCAGTTTCCTCCCTAATGCAGTGAAAATTGTAATTAAATGTATACGGTATACAATTTCTGAAAATCAAGAAAAATATTTATATTACGCTGTACACGCTCGAAAAAGATGGAAGCGTTCTGAAAAGAACGATTTGTACAACTAAGTATATATAAACAAATTACAAAATTTTTTTTTTAAACTACGACGATAACGATTGACAGCATTTGATGCTAACGGACAGATAGATAGGTACCTTGCCGACGCCGACATATGTAAATAAGTTGCAACATAGCAATCGGAATCGCTAATGACAGGAACTAAAGATAGTAACAGATATAAGTTGCTATTATATCCCATACTGCATACGGGTGTTGAGACTATCTATAGTCAGTTTTGTGATCACTATCGGCACCAGCTAACAAAAATAATATATCATTTGGACGTATTGAAACATATTTAGTCACGTCATTAGTTTTTTATGGCATTGAGTGAAATAACAAGATATTCTTATCAAGATATTAATTAAATTAATTAATAAATACACAATTTTATTTACTACATTGATTCCCTGAAAATTGTCCGCGAATTTACATTAAATTAATTTTTTTGAAGGAAAAGGTAAAGTAGAAAACAATTATTTTTTTCCATGATACATGCGAGCAATTATTATTAACTTTGTCGAGTATTGACGTTACGTCGATTAGATTAGCAAAATTACTGCATTCTTAATATCGATTAGGACGATAAGAACGGAAAAACCAATTGATTAAAGTTGTTTCCGATATACTTACAACTGATATGTAACGCCTTGCATATTGCACATTTTAGATGAACATTTTGATCTAAAATAAACGTTGTTAATTCCCAGCTACCCTAAATAGAAAAAAATTTGTAAAATGGAAAAAACATCAAGACAAAATGTGTAACAATTTGTAGTCATAATTACATGATTTTATATACTTAGTTACAGTCGAATTCACGAAAACTGGGACTTATACGGCATTAATTTTCGCGTATAAATCAAACGAATATGTTAGGATCACTTTTTTCCTTTTTGTTGTATATTAAATAATAATAGATTCACTAAACTATAAATCAGTTAATCCGGATAATAAGGCTTTCCACACTATTTGTTAGTAAAATAAATAACAGTCCTGAGGTAATATTTTCTAATTTCGACCATATGTAGCGCGCTAAATTTATATCTGCCCGCATGTATGGTACAGAAAGAGCAACAATTCTCGAGAACCACGCGACTAAAAATGTCGCCAACTTGAATTATATCAGTTGGTGACATTGTTTGCGTTACTAATAGCATTTTCCACGTTTGGTAGTTTCAGTTCTAATGCAAGTTGGCACTAATAAGTTGCTATCAAATTGCACTCCCAGTGGAACACAAAAATATACGTGATATGCGCAGTAATGTCAAGTGTCAAATGTGTGTGTTTGCTGGCAAACGGATTGCTCTATTCTGAAATTGTTCTTGAACTGACAAATATAATATACAAGAACAATATATGTATACTAAATGCGATTTGTATCTGTACCTAACCTTGCATGTGAATTAGAATAAATTTGAATTACATCAATTTTGTCTATCCATTTATGCAAATTTTATTATCTCCTCGTCAGATGAAGAATCTACTAATAAAGGATTTTAACCTATCCGCGCCGGCGATATTTGCACTGGACCCGTGTACCTCCACTGGGCCACTCTTTTTGCACTGAGTGCCCACCAGACAGCTGCACAGGTTCACATGTCCCGTAAAATATAAAACATGAAAAAACTTCGCACTGGAAATATCAGCGGAATGTAAAACTAGCACTCAGTACGCACCGAGTTCACATAGTGCAGCACCTAGTGCAAAACGTTATAACCTCGATTCGAAGTTCTGAATTACAGAAAGAAATCGGTAGTGTGGAACTATTTTCTTTGTTCTAACTAAGGTGATAATTAATGAAATAAATTATTGCAAAGATAAGTAACAATATAAATAATCTATAATAATATTCAGAGGAAAAAGACTATATCCTTGAAGAAGTCAAACAGTTGAAGCAAGGTGGTTGGGGCACAATACGTCATCTTGATAACGCAATTCAAACACCAATTCTTATTGGATGCAAACTGCTTTCCATAAAATTATGAGGGTTTTCTGCTGATCATATTCTGCAATTTTGGCTATTCACAGATATGTGCAACCAGGCTTCTTCAGACATAAACCTTAGGTTTAGTACATCGCCATTTTTTAATTTTCCATGAACCATTGGCAATATTCTAATCGTACTTCATATCCTTAGAATGCAATAGCTGGACTACACCCAATTTATACCGATGCATGTGTAGATTTTTCTTTATAGCTTTCCGACAACTTCAGTAAGAGACACCTAAAGAGATGAATGTATTCGTTTTAAAATTAATATTTAATTAATACAAAACATTTACAAGGTAATACACAAAATCGTGCCTGTTTGAGGAGATAACTTCGTAACCGATCTACTAAGATTTTCTTCCATGCGATTTTGGATATTATCAACAGTTTCATCAGTTAAAACTGTTTGCCTCCTCGAAGATTTGCCTTTGCAAGTACAGTGCCTCGTTTCAAGTCATTTCGCCAACACAAATTGGTGCTTAATGAATCATCTTCTTCATTTGGAAATTGTTCTATAAATTGTTCAGTGCCCGATAGCACCGAATACGTCCACGAATCATCTGAGTTCCTAGTTTCACTACGGAAGTAAGACATTAAAAGCATCTTGTGCACTTGTAAATAGCATGATGCAACAACGAGAAACCTTAAAATTTCATGGATAAAATTCTGCATTATTGCAATACATTTCACAACTTACCAACAAATAAAGAATTTTAAAAGTTAAAAGTGTTCTAAAAGTAACAGTTATTGTACAGTTAAACCCGAAAAAAGGAAATTTTAATAAACAGTAAAGATAGATGACATGTAAACTGATATAGGACGCTAATGAAATTATTATTGCCAAAAAATATTGCAAACCAACGTAATCAACTTCAAAACAAAAACTTGCTAAATAAACAGGTCACGTGATTCTCGGGAATTGTTGCTGACACGGTACATTATGCGCCTGCCACCTTTCGTCAAGCCTTTCGAAGTTTGTAAGGATATATCCCTGGTACAGTACTAAATTGACTTTCTCTTTCCGTTAAAAATTGCATGATTAACGATAGTGTTATTGACACAGTGAATGTTAAAAATAGAGAGTTCAATTCAATGCAAGCAATATCAGAAAGAACACATCAAACGCAGATATAGATACCTATGCATATATGTACCTATATATACATAGTATATTTAATAAATTGCAGTCGTACAAAACGATTTTATTCAATGCCTGCTGCAAGGTTAGAACTTGTGTCCCATTTTTACGTATTGTAGGTAGTGTAAATGTGTCCTACTCTCATATTTAGCACCGTATTGAACGAAAGTAGCGTCAAATTTTTATATATACAATATATGAACAGTGGCTCAACGTCAAACTCGGACAGTATCGCGCACATAATCCTACTAAAAGATTTGAATGTTAATTGATATTTTTTAAACGAAAGAAATACACATTTCACTACATA
>JARFOC010015326.1:0-10503 GCA_031763485.1 Osmoderma eremita
AAGCAGCAGATAAATTGATTATTTTTCATCATGTAAGTTACCACCTTAATAAATATGTTTGTTTCAACTATTGTATTAACATACATATCTTTTCCGCTAGAAGATGGTGTAAGGAAAAAAAAGATCGACCCAGCTAATCCTGTTAGCAGTTGGTTCATCATCGGCCGACGACGTGTGACGTGTGTTCTTAAAGTGTTTCTCGTTAGGATGACTCAATATGTCAAGGGTCGTCTTGCGCTTCTACATTTCATACGAAATCTGCAAATATCAGAAGAAATGTATACACACTCAAAACAACGAATGTTATTAAAAACTGGCTGTGCGAGCAGTGTAGCGTAAATCAAAATATGGTGGTAACGGAAATTCTGTTGACAGAGAAAAATACAAAATCCTGGGAGGTATGCAATATTGATGCAATTATAGCGGCAAAGGTAAAAGCTGCTATTAACAAAATAAGTGAATAAGTAATTGATATTTTGAAAAACCAAGTTACTAAACTGCATATTAATAACGGTAATTTGGAGGCACAAATCTGTAATCTGCATGTCGAAATTAACAAACTAAAAACAGAAAACCTTGTTCTAAAGCAGAATATCGGCAACTTGAATGCAAACTTTAACATTCCATAAAAGATGGAGACAATATGCCAAAAAATTTTATATTATCCGACAGGGAGGGCCGGTCAGAAAAGGAAGACCAATGGAAGAATTTAAACAAAAAAAAGTCGAACAAACAAATAAAAGAAATTTCCGAGAGTGAATCGGAGAACACGTTAACCAACAACAATTTAAATACAATCACAAGCTCACAATCAGGTACAGCTACAAATAAAATCACCTATACAGAAGCGGTCAAAAGATCCGGCTCTTTAAAAAAAAACCTATAACACAAACAGAAGGCATGGACAATATATCTGTGTCAACGGCAGTTGCTGGAAGGGATGACTTCCAAATAGTAACTAGAAGAAAGAACCCTAGAAATAAGTTTAAAACAATTTCAGGAACTTCTACTACCGCTAAACTTAAAACTGCAAATATTTATATGTAACGAGATTAGATAAAACAGTGACGACTGAGGGTATTCTCAATCACCTCAACGATAGAAAATTTACAGGTATTGTTTGTGACCGGATAAAATCCAAACGCCCAGATGTATATTCCTCTTTCAAGATCGGAATACCCGAAAACGAAACAGAAGAGCTGAAGAACCGGGAAATTTGGTCCGTGGGCGTCTACGTTAATTCTTTTTTGTGTAAGATGAAACCACCGAAAGTTCCGATTTATTGCCAAAATGTTTAGTGTTTAAGCATGTAATGCTTTAAATATAGAAGTAACTTGCAAAATTATCATGCATACTGAGCATTGACTCCAGTATGAATACAATAGGAATGATGCAGATTTCAAACTTTAAATTGGCAGCTAGTTATTGCTGCACACACTTAAAACAAGGAGGCTCGGCTATTTTTATCGCAAACCATTTATCGGACGTGCCTATTCCTACAATGGATGATTTGGCTGTCGATTCAGTATTCGAATGCTGTAGTCTTAAGCTCTATCATGGAAGTAACCAAAATATTCTTGTTGGCGTATACAAAGCGCCTTCTAGCAATTTTACGAATTTTTGCTCTAAATTTGAGCTATTGTTAGAAGTTATCACTAAATTACACCTTACAACAATTATTGAGGGGACATCAACGTAGACTGTCTAACAGATAATATTCAACACAAACAATTGAAAAACATTCTGATATCCTTTGGAGTAAGTACTATGGCGGTGGAACCTGCAAGAGACTCGAAATGCTTACACAACATTTTTATCGTACACAGTGATTAAAGATGTTTAAAAATTGATGCCGTGTCTACGATCAACATAAACTTCTCCGATCATAAAGCTCTCATCGCCGAAGTGGTATTCCAAAGTAAAAACTTTAAACAATCGTCAAAAAAATCCGTGTGTGCAGTGACAAAAAAAATTCTGAATTTAAAACTTCGCTCCTGGGAACGAGGTAACAGTACTTTCAGATTGTCGCTTCGCACCGTGGAGAACACCACGTCGGCGATCCGATACCAGTCGAGTGAGGCGACCGCCATCAGGGACACGAAACTGCTCATCTGCGACGAGGTGAGCATGACGAGCCGACTGGCCTTCGACCCGCTGGAGAAGGGTCTTCGTTTCCTTCGGCGGCAAGTGCGTCAGGGTGGGCGGCGATTTTAAGCAGTGTGTGCCGATCGTGATCCAAAGCGACAGCACTAGCGACGTGCAGGCATGCGTCAAGTCCAGCCCACATAAGGCCATCTGCGAGGAGGTAACGTTGAGCATCAACATGAGAGTTGAGCCGGAGGAGAGCGAATTCGTCTCTTGGCTCGATCGACTCGGCAACGGCGCTCTGGAGGCGCCAGCACAGATTCCGCGGACGGATCGTCGTGGCATCGTACACCTCCCCGACCAATGCGTCGTCGCCAGTCCGGAGGACCTCATCCGCAAGGTCTTCGGCCAACTGCGGCCCGGAGACGTACCGAACAGGGCGAACCCGAATCCGCTCAATAATACCTGTCATGAGATTAATAACGTGGTTTTGGATCTGATTTCAGATACTCCCGAACGACTTCATGTCGGCGCCGATTCGATCGTGGCCGAGTTTACACGTGTAGCTGACAACTTCACGGTGGAGTACCTGAACAACCTGAATCCGTCCGGTTTCCCCCTCAAGCGACTACGCATGAAGGAGGGCACCGTCGTTATGCTGCTGAAGAATCTGAACGTCCGAGCAGGCCTCTGCAACAGCACCCGGCTGTTGATTCGGACGTCCGGCGAGCATTACGTCGACACGGAACGGATCGGAGGCGACGGACAACTCACCGATGAACGCATGTTCGTCACTAGAATCGACTTCAGGTAGGAAGGCGATCCCACGATCCCCTTCGTCCTTCGCAGACGCCAGTTTCCCCTGAGACCGGCGTACGCTCTGATCATCAACAAGGCCCAGGGACAGACCTTCGACGCCCTTGGCATCTGTCTGACGAACCCCGTCTTCGAGCACGGCCAGTTGTATGTGGCCTTCTCGCGTGCCAGAAGGTTCGATCGGGTGTTCGTCTACGTCAGCAACATGACGAATCAGGGTAGATTGGTCGGGAATAGCGAATCGTTGTATACGCGTAACATCGCGTACGACGAAATTTTGTAATTAAAGCGGATAAACAGCTTCAATCGTCGGTTTTGACAAACGCCGGTATAGGGTTCGTCCCGGCCGCATACATATAATTATGTAAATAAAAACATCCTAATAGATGGACTATCTACAGATATGTTAAGTAATTTTTTTTTGTTTTGCTTTCAAAATTGAAGTAACGAATTCATTTGAATCAAAATTAACAATGAATAATCAAGCCAACCCCAGTCCAATTTCATTATTTCCCGCTGCAAAAAATGTAGCAGATTTTACATCGTTAGACGGCAATGGTAGGACGAGTGATAACAACCTAAGTAAATTTGTCTGTAATGTAATTTGTTCAAAATTAAAACACAATGTTTACAATTTCCTAATGTGTAGACCAGACCTTACAACCTAGTCACAAGTAAAATCCGGCGATAAAATCGATCGTCAAACATTGACACGCGAATTCTTTCAAATGACACGGAATAGAAATGAATCAATTCTAGACTTTTTAGAAAGGATAAAATTGGCAAAATCTAGGTTGAAGTGAGAATTCATACTGATCCACTACTTAACAATGACCAAAAGACTTTTAATTAATCAAAACGAATTAAATTAATTAGATATTCTTGCCGCAAATTCAGACGATGGACTTAATCTTAGATGTAAAAGCACCTGTAACCTTAGTCGATGCTTCAGAAGTAGTTGCTCGACATCATTATAACGGCATACGTATAAACGCTCTTCCAAAGAAATCAGACAATTCTCGACCACCTCAACCCCAAATATCGAAACAACCTACTCCAAACTTCACAAATATATTCCGCCTCAGAACCCAACAGCTCATTTTCAACCTAAGAATTTCTACAGACAGAACTATTTTACACCCTTCCCTAATTATTCGACCCCAGTAACACATAATGCTTTTCCGAATCAGCCATTCTACAACTGACCACAATAAAATAGCTTTCCTTCGCAACCAAATCCACTCCAAACGAGACCGGTAAAACAGCAATTTTTCACTACTCAACAAGTTTTCGGCAAACCACAACCCCAGAAAAATATTTTTGCTCCAAGAAACGAATCCAAAACCCGCAATTTCGAACCTATTACACTTCATCGGCCCATTTTACAAATAGAAGTCTAAATTCCAACTGGACCAAGAAACTTTATTTCAGAAGAGTTGCATAATTTAGAGAACTACAATGAAGGATCATATGGGAATTACGATATCTCTTACAATTATGAAACTTACCCCCCTCCCCCCCCCCCCCCAGAATATACAAATGAACATCAATATCCCGAGTACTCGTCCACCTATCCAACAGAATATACTGATGAACAGCAATACACCGAGTGCTCATCCGCATATTCTACAGAAAATAATGACCCAAAACAAATGTCCACCACACATAAACCACAATACTCAAATTTTCCCAAGAGCTGCCAATCAGACGATCCAAGATAGTTAAATAATATCAATTTAAATAATTCTTTACCATACATAGAGCTCACAGATATCCCCGCAAAATTACTAATTGATACAGGATGCTACGGCTCACTTTTAAGGCCTTACTTTGCAGAGAAATACTTCCCTGACAAAATCTTTTAGCATAACACTCCTATTTCTACTTGTGCAGGTACAAAAGTCAGTCAATACAAAGCTAATATCCCGCTTTTTAAAGAATTAGATATATGAGAATCATTTGAATGTATTCTATTTCCTTTCCATGATTACTTTCATGGTATTTTAGGGCCTAGGGACTTGAAACGCTTAGGTCGGACTATGGATACGAAAACGCAAAAACTTCGTAATAACTTTATTGAAATCCCTTTCTGTTACCGCATAGATTTTGAAATACAAAAAATTTTAATTCCTCCCGGTTCATCTGTCTGATGACATAATTTACGATAATATTTTATTAAAATTTCCAGCATGTGTTGTAAAAGTAAGAGACGAAACGGTATGTTTAGAAATACAAAACCTGACAAATGAGACTCAGTTAATAGTATTAACTAATAATATTAATATGATTTCATATCCGAATCTGACACAGTCTTTAATCCAAAAGATTATGAATGTTACCGTATAGAAAACATTGTTACGCCAAATTACGATCATTTAAATCATACATCGTTGTTCCAACACATAAGAACTCAAAAGAGAAACGTCTTCTAGAAAAAGTGATTAAAGATTACTCAGACATATTTCATAATGAATCACACCTTTTAACGTTTACTAACAAGGTTAAGCAACAAATTGCAACGACTGGCGATATCCCCATCTATTCTAAAACCTATAGGTATCCTTACGTTCACAAGGTAGAAGTACAAACGCAAATAGATAAGAAGTTAGATGACGGAATAATAAGACCTAGTCAATCCCCGTGGAGGTCCAATATCTGGGTTGTCCCAAAAAAACTGGACGCTTGTGGGAAACAAAAATGGCGCGTGGTAGTAGATTATCGGAAGCTGAACGAAAAAACAATTGATGATAGATATCCTTTACCTAACATCACGGACATCCTTGACCGACTTGGACGTTGCAACTATTTCACGACTCTAGACTTAGCTTCTGGTTTTCATCAAATAGAACTCCAACCCGACTCTATTCCTAAAACCGCATTCAGTGTCACGAACGGACACTATGAATTTACCAGAATGCCTTTCGGTCTTAAAAATGCCCTCGCAACCTTCCAAAGAGCCATGGATGAAGTATTAAAAGACCTGCAGAACAAAATTTGTTTAGTTTATATGGATGATATAATCATCCTTTCTGCTAGTTTAGAGGAACACATTTAAAATCTAAAAAGAGTTTTACAAAGATTAAGAGAAGCAGGACTAAAAGTTCAACTCGATAAATATGAATTTTTACATAAGTCGATAAAATTTTGAGGACATATAGTAATTTCAGTTGGTGTACAACCAAACCTAAAAGAGGTCCCTAAAACCTAAAACCTAAAAAAGCTATTAAAAAATACTCTCTACCTAAATCAGCAAAAGAGATGAAATCATTTTTCGGATTAGTTGGATATTATCGTAGGTTTATTAAGAACTTTGCCCATTGAACTAACCTTTAATGCAATGTTAAAAAAAAGGTGTACGTATTGACCATACTTCTGATTTTATCATCCGTGTTGAAACTTGTAAAAATATCCTAGCTAATGATCCCATTCCTCAATACACCACAATCATCCACAAAGTATCATCTTCCAGGATTCTGGTAAATCCCAAGGAACCGATCACCGTTCGTTCATCCTGCGATCACGATGGATTCCTGGTTATCCGCAACCTGTCGATTACTAAATTGGAGGGGCTGCAGCATCAATATTGAGAACAAAAACTTCTGGCCAAATGATATATCGCTAGGTGAGACAATCTTTGTGTTACCTGACCTAGATGTCTCTCTACCAAATCGGACGGAAATGGAAACCTTAAAAATCTCCTACGTCAATCAAGCAAGTATTCGACACATCAAGGTATCAAGGCAAAATAAATACCGATAACGGCGAGAATGAAGACGATGTTGAAGACGAAAACGAAGCTGAAAATAGTAAGAGAAGAAGGGAAGAGTTGTTAAAATTAAGAAATATTCCGTAAGACCATAATTAAAGACGAAAGGTAAAAAAGAAGCAGATGACGAAACCAGCAATACAGGCAAAAACAATGAGCCTATTACAACTTTAATGATATACGCACTAATAGGTTATAATAACACCATCCATTCAACAACGAAACACACACCATTCGAATTATTATTCGGATATAGCACAAACTTAGATCCATTTGACATGAATTACGAAACAAAAGAGTATGAACATTAGAAAGTTACAGAGTTACATAAAGAACGAATGAGAAAACTATATGATAAAGTTTAAGAAAAAACAGAAATTCAGAAAGCACAGGTAATAGAAAAGAGAAAAACATCTACCCAAATTCCCATTTCAAATAGGTCAACACGTTTATATAAAACAATAAAGGAAGTAAATTGATAGATAAATACACGGCACCTTACGAGTTCATTGAAATCCGCCCTAATCACACTTGTATTGTGAAAAATATAAAAACTCAATGGAAAATGGAAAATAAATTAAAACAACCACTCGTTACAGGCGTTGCTTCCACTTCGGGTTAGCAGGAACCTCAGAAGTAGAAATTACGGAAATCTGCAATAATCCAGGGATATTACCGTATAAATTAGGCACAGCAAAAGTAGAATCAAGACAAGCAGATATAATGTACATGTCCACCGTAGTATATAAAATATCATGCGCGCGCATCGTGTGAGACGGTATATGTAGGAACTACCAAACAATGGTTGCGTAATCGATTAACCCAACATAAAAAGATTGCACCCTTTTTAGTACTGAAGCTGCTCTTGCAGAACATCATACAAATACTGATCATAACTTGTCTTTTGAAGATGATAGCATATTATATGTACAAATATGTTATCACAAGAGCATATTCCTCGAAATGTATTAAATAAAGACTACTAACGACTGTCTGAATTTTAGAACTGACATGGAGGGTCTGCGTGAGATCTATAGTTATCTATTAACAATAAACAGCCACCATAATAATGGTATGATGACTATAAATATGATATAATATATATAATTATTATATTATTTACCCTTCAAAGTCACCCTTACTTTCGTCTTTGACAGAATATATATTTTAATCATTGACTTTAGTTATAATGTTCATTTATTATTTAAAAAATAGGTTATGTGTTAGAGGGGAAGTTGAATTCAACTTTAAATAGCCGCCTGTATGGCAAATTTTGAATTTATCGCCTACATATCGCATCAGGATATATTGGTCTTTTTGAGTTGGTACGGATGACGAGTTGCTTGTGATTCCCGCCTGTATGACGTTTCAACATGGCGATTTCTATCAGAACTGAATCACCGATGTGAGATTCTCCATGGGAATATGTGGAAATTTCGCAAAGAAATCGCTTTTGGATTGTGTCTCTTACGACGTGTAACCGTCTTATACTTGTTAATTTAAATAACTAGTCTATAATAACGACAACCGATATAATTTTATACACAACATGTAAGTACAACTATTCAGTATTCATTACCGCTTCCTACAATTAAATGTCCTTTTAGTTTGTTACTCTTGATAATGGTTCAAATAAAAACCGAAAGCTCCAGCAAAACAATAAAGCCGTGTTTTCATTACGCTGGCTGCATTCAAAAATCAAATACATGGATACTGGTCAACAATATTAATTTAAAAAATATAATTACGGAATACACATTGTTTACGTAATACGGTAAATTAAACCAATCGTTCTATAAAAAAGACGCAGAAAAATGGTACATCAAAGAAATACACAATTATCAGTACATTATTACACACTTGAAACAGGAAATCGATAGTCTACTGGTCAAATATTCCCAAAACACAACATTGACAAACAATGTATAATCAACGGGTTACGAGTTAATTGGAACATCAACTCTAACTCTGACTTAATTTTAAAATTCCAGTTTCATAATCGGCCAAAATGGGCAGTAACGACGTAATGGCCCGTTAAAGATAATCTCTTTCTTTGCACGCCATTTAACTCATTCAACTGTTCAACCTAGTGCGTTAAGTATATTTTTCATTTTGTAATGTTTCGCCGAAGTTCAAGTTCCAGTTCATCTGATGTATACGTTATATGTAGAAAAAGTAAAGTGTGCAAAGAGAGAAGACTGTTTAGCCAGCTTTAATGAAAAAGAATTTTTGATCGCTTTCGATTAACGAAAAATACCGTTCAGGCATTGTTACGGGAAATTGAACCTCTGATCAAATCGGATACAAATATGTACGATGTAAATTCTAGTAGAATTATATGTTCTTATAATTAATTTAAAAAATATATTTTGTAGAGGTGGATTACTATTGACATTGAAATACTATGCTTCTTGCAATATGCAAATAGCTATAGCATATTTTAAGAGTGTGTCAAAAGCAACAGCGTGTCGCATAATAAAATGAGTTTCCACGGCCATTGCTTTCCTAAGTGCTCGTTACATCTCCAGGTATTAAAACGCTATTGAAATGGAAAGAGCTGCCGAGAAACTTTACGTTGTTAGCGTGAATAACCTGGAGATATAGACAGGGATATAAACAACGACGGGGAAGAGAGGAATACGGGGAAGCAGAACTGTCACGATGTCGGAAAGGTGACAGACACGAATTTATCTCCGGAGTATATTTATTGTTAGTTTGATAAATAAACGTTCTAACAATATCGCAGCTAGTTTTCCCAGGGTTATAGGTGCAATAGTTGCACACTGATCAAAATTGATCCCCTGGTTGCGACGATGCAGAAATATTTAGATCACGCAGGAGTTATTTTGCATTAAATGTCCAAACTGTAAGTGACGCAAAACTAAAAATTAGGAATATAGTTGCACGTTGGCCTGGTGCAATCCACGACCAGCCTATATTTAATAACAACAACTTAAAGAGACAATTTGAAGCTGGCAATTATAGAAAATATATTTTGATAGGTGATGGTGGATATTCTTTACAGCCATATTTAATGACCAAACGTCAAGAAGTTAGAACCCGGGCAGAAAATTTATAGAACGAATCAATAATAAGAACAACGAATGTGGTAGACAGACAATATGGTGCGTGGAAACGTCGATTCCCAATTTTGAGGGTCGGAATGCGACAACGCATAGACCGTGGGAGGGATATAATTATTGCTACCGCAGTGTTCAATAACATTGCAATAGATATGAATGATTTATATCCAGAAGACGAGTTGACTCATGTTAAAGATGAAGGGGAGAGAAATATTGCAAATGTGGTCCATAGTGCCAGGCATTATCGACACCTAATAATAAACGATCATTTTAGTTGATTGTAAATATTTTAACATATTTACAATCACATATCTGTAACAATTCATATATCTGTAACATGTATTATATACACAATTACCCATAAAATATAGAGTTTTGCAAGTGAAATTTTCTTCTTTTTCTTAATGAACAAATTTTATCTTTTTGGAATACTTATTGTTTCGCATCCTTGACTATAAAGTCAAATAAAACACAAAACTTTAAAAACATTTTTTTTAGATATATTTTCCATAAAAAATATTTGCACTTCTTCCAAAAAAAAATATGCGAACAAATAATTACTGCATCGACTGTTATCATGAGAACATACCCATTTTGGAATTGGAAATAACAATAGCATTGCTTTCATTGTTTCATGGTCCCTATTCTATCATTGAAGAGAGCGAGTCCACGGAACGTATCACTAATACACAGTATCGGGAAATCCACACCGCACAAATTAATTTAATAAAATTCGGTACATATGTTTCAAGA
>JARFOC010015347.1:0-35259 GCA_031763485.1 Osmoderma eremita
ACACTCGAAAACATTCAAACGGCTGTAACCGACCAGCTAAAGGCGATTCCAATATCCGAGTTCCAGCACTGCTATGATGAATGAAAGAACCGTCTCCCACGCCGTGTGGCTTCCAAAGGGAGTTATCTTGAGGGAGACCATGCTCAATTATAATTATATTCAAATAAAAATATTTAAAAATATCAGTCTCATTATTAAATTACACACCTCGTATATCTATCTTGAGGGCGCTATAAGTTTGACGCAAAAGATGGTCGGACGTATGTTTATATAACATTTTTTCTTAGAATCCCATCAACTTTCATCTATCAAAGTTTGTCACAGTGCCATCACATCATCCTGTATTCTATAAGCGGATCCAACAATACCAGTAACTTTTTTTAACTTTTCAATTCCGTAGAGAAAGTTTTCATTGTTTTGAACGTCGTAAATCGTTAACATAATATCGATAAATCTACAGGACGATTGAAATAACCAAAATAAGAAGATAAAAATAATGACTTTTAAATTTTATACATTTACTCAATCTCGTATTCGTACAACCTTAGTATCCACAGAACCAATAAAATAAAAAACGATAGTTTTTGTAAAAAATGTTTAATTGTGTTTATAATCTGACGTTACTACAAACAAATTAAAATCAAAAGAAAAAACAAAATACTGAACAAATTCAATGGCAAATTCCTATTGGTACCTGCAATCTCATAAAAACTCAATTTTTCAAATAAATGCATACGTTAATTAATTGATTAATAGCGCTTATGATTTCCTCTATTTTTAATAACTTCCTTTAATCTTGTTGGCATTGACTGCACCAGCCTTCAGCGGAAATATTATTCCATTCCAATAATAGTTTCTTCTTAAGCTCCTTTATATTAGAAATATGATATTTTCTAACTTTAGTTCAGCCTAAAGATTCTCGATGGAGTTAATGTCTGGCGATTGTGGGGGTGTTACCATAACTTTTGGGCAATTATATAGTAACCATAATCTTGTTACTTCGGCTTTAAATTTGGGGTCGTTGTCTTCGTAAAAAAGAAATCTATCCGTTATACACAAACAATTGACACTTACTTTTAAATTTTGTTTTAAGACGTTGATATACATATACTTATCCATGATCCCATCGATAAAATGTAGATTTCCGACATCTTTTGCGGGGAAACACCCTCACACCATGACGGATCCGCCGCCATATTTTACCGTAGTCTGCAAATTTTTCTTGAGGAGACTTGTACTTGGTTTGCGCCATACAATTCGTCTACCACCTAACTGGAAGATATTAAATTTACTTTCATCCGTGAATATCACGTTTTCCCAAAAGTCATAGGTTTTAGATGCAAGTTCTTTGGCAAACTTTAAACGCTTACGTCTATTAGCTTCACTAATAAAAGGCTCTATAACCGCTACACGGCCATGGTAATTGTGCCTTCTTAAAACATTCCGTATTGTTTCCACATATACCGTTCTGCCAGTATCACTATTAAATTTTGGTGCGGATATTTTCGGATTTAACCGTACTTCATTTAATATTTTTCGTTCATCACGTTCGGTTAATAGTTTTCTGTTACAATTTCTCGGTTTGTTTGGTATTCTATTTTCGAACAAAACTTCGTTTCACGATTTCGCTGATTTTTCTCAAACATTTTCCGTCTTCGTGGTGAAAAACTATTAGTTTTCGTAGGTCTTGAGATGTTTTTTTTTACCGTTGCTCCCCATATTGACAAAATTAATCGTAATTTGACAATAAACTTACGCTAACCAGAGATAAGGGATAGTAGAAAATGGTAACTTAATAACGTGAAATCGCAATTGCGTTTTATGCCCTCTACCTTAAGGAAGTAAATTAAAATCGGCTACGTGGCATTTTTAAATTACTATATTTCCCGGTTATTTTTTACTACTATATTCTATATAATTATTAACTCAAATATGAACACATGTTTATATCGAAGCCTTTATTGTTTCCGTAATCCGTCTTCAGAATTAGTTACACAACACTTTATGGGAGGCATTGCTATTAAAAAAATATAATTAATTAACAATATACGTATGTAACCCTAAAGCAACTTACAATTTTCAATGAATTTCGTTACATGCGCATGTGCGAATTTGAAATCCACATGAAATCCATGAACTTTATGGACTAATCACTAACCGTTTATTACTGCAATCCTACTACACCGAATTGTAAATTTAGAACTGTCAAAATATGACATTGCAGCACTGCGAACGCATAGCAATTACTGCGCATGCGTCGTTCAATTTCTGATAGTTTCTGACTGCCCTGCAAACAAAACTAATAAGAGTCTGTACTATATTAATCACTGCACTAACTAATTGTAACAATAACACAAAAGAAATCTAGGACAAAATTGACCAAACCAAACAAGCTCAAACAACTGACTGCATTTGACAAGCATCAACAATAAAATGACTTCCCGCGTTACCGTTTGTACCGGTAGTACATTAACTACAGCGCCACCTACCACCAGGACGTAAACGAGAGCTTGTATCACCCTACTTATAATTTACTTCGCCCCCTGTGACTCTAACTAATGACAAGTTCTCCAATACGTATTTCATTCGTTTTATTTCTAAGAATATGCGATATTTAATATTTCAAGAAGCAATAGAGTTTACTGTACGAATACGAATTTGACTTTGAGTTTGTTTAAAATCAAATTATAAAGATAATTAGTTATTCATTTTAGTAGTATTTCCTATCTAAAATCAATAAACCTTTTTATAAAAACAATTGTTCTTTTGTTGTTTCTGTGGGTACTAAAGTTGTACGAATCTGAGGTTGTATAACTGTATTTGAAATTTGGTTAGAAATTAAAGCCTCAAATGCACATCTAATTTTTGTTTCATTACGTAAACTTTATTATTTTTTATTTGGCTACGATTTATATTAATAAACATTTGCTTCCTGCTCCAAAAACATGTCTGTTTTAATGTGAAAATTATGTAAAAACATTGCTGAGATCTTCTTTTGGAATATTGTGCGTTTTCATAAACAAAATTTCCTTACAGAGGACGTCTGTATTTTACGAAATCAATTATTTCCGCGTACGTGATTTATAGAATTGGATCAAAGCAACCAAGGTTGCGGTCGGCAAATGGGTTAATTGCCAGAGACTCTTGTGCATGGATTTATCTACGATTTTGCCTTTCCGTAATTTATGCAGTCAGTAATAGCATATCACAAGTACGATTCAATTATGCGATTAATGTGTACTTTCTTGCACGCGTACCTTCAGTACGGCGAATACATTCTAAATTTCAAATCTTAACCTTGGCACATTCTACAATAGGGGCGAAAAATCCAACAGCCGCAAAAACAGGCGCGCACTACGAATTATTAGTTCAATATCACAGGGTATCTATGCGTAACACTATTTATATTGTAAAAAGTAACTTTTACTATTGCTAAATTGTATAATAAAAGACTTTCGTGTGTCACAGTCGGATTTTCACGTTTGATTTTTTGTTTGTGATTAACTTTTACTGGCGAAACGGTAATTCGGTAGATAATAATTATTTCACGTGGCAAACAAGATACGTAATTAAAATTTCGAAATAACACTGAAATTATACCGAAATAATAATTGCACGCGAGCGCCGGTTGTTTAATATTTAAATTAATATTCTTTCTGTTAAAGCGGAAAATGAAAGCTGTAACATAATACCTACTTCTATAAATTGGCGTTTTAATACCTTATTTTTTATTATTGTTATTTCCCATTTCACACTTCAATTCACATACGTTTTAATGCTTTAAAAATAGACTAATTAATATTTAGAACGGCAAACTATGAATAAAACAACTATAATACATTCCTTATACTTTTATTACAAGCACCAAAATAAATAACCTCTAAATATTCAAGCTCTCTTCAGTGGTGGCATCCGTCGCATCCTTCGATTCCCTCAAAATCGCTTGTTCTGGTTCCTAGTTCCATCCGGGGGTAAAAATCCATATCCGGAAGCTCCAGCTAGTACACCACTGGTACCTAACCCGTTCGTAGGTGCCATGGGGAACTGTATTGGGCCCCTATTATCCCTGGTATCTCGCATTAGGGACGCCCCGTTATCGTTATTACTATTGTAATCAATATAATCGTAAGCTTTTACGCACAGAAGTAACGCGACTAATAGCACTATGATCTCCCGGAAAGCACCCTTCATTTTTTCAAACGCCGCCGAAAATACAATTGCACAGCCACTATTTCCGCTCTTATATATTGGCCGATCGTTTGCGACACCTATCCCTGCGTTAAATCGGCAATTTTACACCGTTCTCTACGATTCATTTGGTAAATAGAGCCAGTACTGAGTCTGGACGGCGAACCGCGCCGTTTTTAGTCCCGGTCCAAGGCGCACCGCCCGCATGGGGACTTTTTTTACAATGTCGGACATGGCCGTTATGAAACTCGCAAACACCGAAGCATTCCGACTTTTAAAATCGCTCAGCCGGCGCGATATTGCCGGTGCACACCTCCGACGTCGTTCACGACAAAGAAAACACCGCGCAATAAACCTTGCAATCACAGAAAGATTTATTGGAGTTGACATAAATTTGATTTTTCAACCGATGTTCTGCGAGTCTACCGTTTGTAAATTACTACTTGCGTTTCTTTACGCATGCGCATAACATTTTACTCAGAACTGCGGGCATAACCAAACAAATTATATGAATCTGAAAATGTTTTTATACACTAATTTATTAATAAGGACTCTATCTACAAAATTCAGGTAAAAGTAAGAAATGTGATACATAAAATTGCTACCAAAAGAAGGTTATGTCACATATTGCATTGCAAAAATTGCCATAGATCACAAACCCTAAATTTTAGAAATGTTAAGTAAGTATTAATTCCTATCGGTTCTTTATATAATAGTTAATTTGAATATACCATTAAATTTCATTTTATAACACACTAAAATTAATTTTGCACATATGCGCCAAGGTTGGTATTATGTAGCTAAGTTAAAATTAATTTTCAAAACTATTACTTTTATATAACATAAATCTATGTGACACAGATCTTAACATCAAGGATGTTGGTTATCTAAAAAGGGAGCTTTGCTGAGAAATACGATTTTAGTTTATCTAATAAAAAAAATACAAGGATACAAGGATCATGGCTTCGTGATATTCTACTATTTAGTTCACGTACAAATAAAGTAAAATGTATAGAAAATGAAGCTTTAAGGTTATACATATTCCCAATATAGAACATGGTCATATAAAGGCGGCGTACAATGACGATCATGTATTAATTGCAACTAACTTATTTAAGGCAAATTAAAGTTTAACAAATGCAATATATAAAATAACTCATTATACTTTATTCACCGAATAGATGGAGTACAAAAAATGTGTGATCAATGCGTGATACGAAAACTAAGCTTTCTATTGGTTGGTAAGAACTCCCGAAAAGTCCAGTGCAAACGATGTAAATTAAAAAATCTTATTAAAAGTCGTTCTTTAGAATTCAAGAAGAGATTGTTCGAATGATGCTATAGACCTATAGACTGTTTAAATAAGAGTGGAAATAGGATAATACGTTCTAAGAATAAATTTATGTTTCTTGCTGTTGTAGACTGTATTATTTTATTTTTAATCAAATTACACTTTGTATTTTCTACGTAGCATGGATACACACACACTTATTCTCATATTTTCTAATGTAATGTAATGTTTGTCCGTTGACTTATGGGAAAAAAATTGGCGGCACTACGATGTAGTACATACATGATTGCTCCAACTGTCGGACCAGCCAATCCGCTTTAGCGCGCGAAACCATACAATTTGAAATAAACACAAGCCCTAACTCTTGCTAAAAACCAATATAACAATTGCATTGCTAAAATAGGACAGAACGATAATAATAAATTAAATTCATTGATTTAGGATGTATAACAAAATGTATAATACATCGCTGTATTGCATACCTACGACGCGCAATGTTTATATATAATCAAACATAACCCTTTGATTCCTCTGCGGCGTCGTGTATTTATTCATTTTAATTTTTATCTCGTCAGCACAGAACGTTTCGATTTTTTGGTGTTGTTTTTTTGTGGCTAATCACATAACTTTTATCAATCAAGTTTTCTTGAGCATAAACACATCAATAATTAAAACATCTTCTAAATAAAATAAAACCTGCGATTTCTTTTTGTTACGGCACACGTACTTTTTTAATAACATATTAAACACCGTTTTAATAAGGAAAATTATATTCTTTTGAGCCGATCACACTTCAATATTTTAATTTTCCACCTACGCCATCTTATACATTATTATTTATTTGCTCCACCTTAAAATAGAAATCAATAGACAGCAGAAACATAAAATGAAAGTTTACTTTTCATTATAAAGACGAATATGTTTACGAAATAGGTTACAAATAGTCATAGCTGGGTGGAAATAACTATTTTTCTGTTTACCAGTGTAAAACCGGCTTCGCACTTGTACGATGCATGATCATCACGTGATCAATACATCTGTTCGGTGAACAAAGTGTAGATATTCAACGTTACTGCTTCCGTGTATATTCATTCATAAAGTACAATCTAAGGGAACGATCTGGTCCATTCATAATTTTAAGTGGATTATTAGTGTATATGTGTATCCGGATAATTTATGCATTTCTTGGCATGTTTGTTTTTCTTTCTTCCTTAATGTAACTTGCAATCTTTGGATCATGGTAGTTTTTGTTTTTATTTGATGCATGCTCACGAATTTTTTGGGCATCCCCAACTAATTCACTATCTATGTCCAGAGCCTTGGCCAAACTCTCAATTTCATGTAATTTATAATCGTTTTGCGTGACATTAACCACAGGCTTTCTGGCACTGAATTTCAACTCACCATTACGTTTAGTGATGTGCCTGATGATATCTTACAGCTGTATTCCACTTGGTGTCAGAGAGGTCGCGGAAGAGTTTCTTGATCATCAATACATCAATGATTTTAGTAATTTGTGATGTTTTGAACTTACATTTCAGTTAATGATTTTGTTAATAGTGGATATCATAATTACCGGGTTTCAATTATGCTGCATGCATTTTATTACGCACTTACTGCAACTTATTCAATATAGGCGAGTTCTTAAATTCATGGATGGATCCATCGATGAATTTAAGAACTCGCCTTATGTCTACTTCTGCCATTTTATATGCAACCAATAGCATTTTTGCCATATCTCACTACAAAAACTAAGTCGCTAAATGCCAAATTTTAAATGCTTAATTAGGTATATCCATATAAATATTGTTAGAGCAATATTTAAATAATTTTTCAGCTCCAACAAAACCTAGGAATGTTACTGTCACCGTTTTAAATCCCACGTTACTCAAAGTATCATGGCTACCACCAGAAGAAATCAATGGCGACACGATCTACTACGAAATCCATTGGCAAACAGAAAGCACCACTTCTGGTATCAGACAGAAGAGCGACCAAACGGTGTTGGAGAATAATATCGGCCTTGAAGCCAGGCCTTTGTCAGCTTACTTGCGCAGGGTTTCCCCTAACGAAACTTACTTGGTTTGGGTCAGGGCCTATAGTGGAACCAATTCAACGTACACAGATAGTGACAGCGGGAAAATTGTCACGTTCCCAGAGCCAGATAACATAACTGTAGTATCTTATGCAGCGTATGACCTCAAAGTGGAATGGAACATTTCAGATGACATCAACAACTTTACCCTGCAATATACTTTGCTGACTTCTAATGATTGGATAAACGTCACTGATTCTCAGATTATAATGGACGAAGATTTGATGGCAGCAAAAATTGATAATCTAAAACCAAAGACACAGTACAAGTTTCGATTTTTGCTGATTTATCCGAAATATGAGAAGTTGTATATCTGGCCTAAAGATTCAAGGTTTACTTTCGAGACGTTAGGTAATACTTACATCTTTTTATATCTATTTAATACCTCTTAGTAAATATAATAATCTTATAGGTGACCGTCCTAGTCCTCCTGGTAAGCCTGAGATTAGGTTTGTCAATAGGAACGAATCAAAAATCTGGTGGCAACCTTCTAAAGATAATGGTTCTCCCATAAAATTGTATAAGCTCGAAGGAATGAAGCTTAGAAATTACAGAGAACGAAGAAGCACTAATAGGACCGCCTGGTACCATAGCGCTCCATCCATTGAGGAACAAACATGGGAATGGGAGGAATTCTATAATGGAACTGGTAAGACATAGCGAAACTGAAATTTTATATATATATAAACAAAGAAAAAATAGTAAAACGAGTACTGTGGACTTATTGTTGCTTAGAAACTTTATACTAAATGCTTAATTTCCATCAGACCTAAAATTATATATTATCTTCAGAAACCTACTGGAACATCAATGGTTTACACGAAGACTATCGTTACTCCTTTAGGGCATTAGCCTATAATGAATATGGCTGGTCAAATCCTAGTGAAGACACTGAATTTGATCCAACAACAGCAGCACTTATGGCTGAAAAACCAGACCGTCTAACAATGATCACAGTGGCCATAGGTGTACCAGTCTTGATTTTGTTGGTGTTTCTAATGTGTTTTGGTTGTTGTAAGTTATATGTGCTTCAACTTTAGCCCTCATGTAATTCTTCATTTAGTTGTAGTAGCAGGAAAATGCGAATGTGGCCCCGCTAAGAAAGACCAACATATAATCACACCTATCGGAAGACCAGATGTGGAGTTGGCAACGCTGCGTGAGTTGCCGAGAAGGAGTAATTTCGTGCACAACACTAACGTTCTTTACGTGTCAGCGCAACCAACACCTGATGAAATTACACATTTACCTCATATTCGAAGGTATATATATAGTTCTATCCCATCAGAGACCGCGACTAAATCTATTTTTATAGGGACCAAATTACGTTGATGAAATTCTTGGGTAGGGGAGCGTTTGGTGAGGTGTTCGAAGGCAAAGCTAGGGATACAAAATTAAATGGTGTTGAAACTAAAGTTGCTGTCAAAGTAAAAGCATTCCACCTCCTACAACCCACAAATTGCTTAATTCTCTTTTCTTTTTTCCATGCAGACTCTACGTAAAGGGTCATCAGAACAAGAAAAGACTGAATTTTTGCAAGAAGCACAGCTGATGAGTCATTTCAAACACAAACACATTCTCGAACTCCTTGGGGTTTGTTTGGACAATGATCCTCACTTTATAATCATGGAACTTATGGAAGGGGGTGATTTGTTAACTTATTTGAGATCTTCACGAAAACCTACAGTAAATCTCACTTCAAATCTAATATACATGATCTCTTTAAACGTTTTTTTTTATATATTACAGAGCAATACACCCCCACTTACACTTCTTGAACTGGTAAAAATGTGCGTGGACGTCGCTACAGGTTGCAGATATTTGGAAGAAATGCACTTCGTGCATCGCGATCTCGCTTGTCGTAATTGTCTTGTATCTTCCACGGATCCGGAGACTCGCATCGTTAAAATCGGCGACTTCGGTCTCGCTAGGGATATTTATAAGAACGACTACTATAGGAAGGAGGGTGAAGGTCTTCTCCCCGTCCGATGGATGGCAACAGAATCGCTCGTAGATGGTGTATTCACCTCCCAGTCAGACGTATGGGCTTTTGGAGTTTTGCTATGGGAAATTATGACTTTGGGCCAGCAGCCGTATCCGGCGAGGAACAATTTGGAAGTGCTACATTACGTGAGACGCGGAGGTCGGCTTGGGAGGCCAGTAGATTGCCCCGAGAAGTTGTAAGGTCCAATTCTTTATTTTTGTGGCAAGTTTCTTGTATAGTTAATTTTTATCTAGGCACGAATTGATGTTGTTGTGTTGGAGTTTCGAACCTGAAAGGCGACCTAGCTTCAAGTACTGTTTGGAAACGCTGAGTATACTTCATGATGAGATCGTCAGAAATCCTGTGATTGGGGTACATAACGGTCAATACATAAGTACTGTACCCGAACGTAAGTTACAGCAGATTTTTATGTCTGATATTATTTCGTTTTTAACAACAATTACCTACGTATTGGATTGTGGCATGTAATGTATGCGATACTAATGCTTGATTTTATGCATTCTTACGTTTACAGAACTTGAAGGCTTTTCTAATCAGTTATACTTCCAAGATTTAAATCATAATCATTCAGGTAAATAACACATCCACTCTCATCTAATATAATCTTTCATTATAATAGACAAACATACCAAACTCATATTTACAGCATTTTTCATGTTCTATTACGCATGATCGTTTAAGATTATACTGCTGATTAAAATATCTCAAACATTTTCACCACATTAATATTTTATAATCATGCCATCTGCAGGCACATCTTGGAAGAGCGCTAGTGACGACTCAAGCAGAGAACGAACGCCTTTCCTCAGTTCGAGCAGTGACCCCTCTCAAAACAATGGCGACATTCCGAAATATTTAGAAATAGTTTATGATAGTGAAGTTTCACCTGAGAACGACGGGTATGAAATACCACGAAATAGCATCAGGAGCACCAAAAGTCTGCAAGATATCGCGGAGTCTATCGGCAGAAACTCAGAGAGTGGAGAACCCCCAACGACCCAAGAAGAGGAAATGGGTAACGTCACATGACGTTCCTTGGACGAAAATGACAATTTAGGGTAGTCTAACAATCAATTTTGCTCAAGTACCTGGTTATACTAACACAAATGTTTGAAGTATGAAGTGTAGTTTTAATATATTAATTATTGTATGCGTTGATTATCGTAAATGTGTGACTTTGTAACATTAAGATTGGTACTACTGTCTTGACATATTAGTTACTAGAAGTGTCAAATTTCGCTGAAAATTGGTGTGTTGTTTCTTATACAACATCTGGAGCAAGTATATGTACAAAATATGTGTGTAGATAATATAATCTTATTTTGTATCTCGTTAATTTAAGCTTTTACATCCCAAACTCAATATTTTGTTTGAATAATGAACAAAATCGTTCCTGTATTTTTATATCTACTGTTTTTTATACAGTGAAATGTTTATATTAATTCGCATTGAAAGGTTTCATTGTAGGAACTGCAAACCATAGAGTACTGATTACTGATTTTTGTAATTATAAGTTTAAGTTTCAGAAAATTATATCATGGTAGTTATAAATATTCTACCGTTAAGACTGTAATAATAATAATTTTAATGACAATCATATATTTATGAATCGTATTAAATAAAATATTATTTCTGTCGACATTTTTCTTTTTTAATACTTAGTAAGTTATTAATTTAAGCCGAAGAGTGAAGCATTTACCAAAATTAAACCGGTGGATACTTTCCTGGCACGCCATTGATAATTCAAAAGTACAGGAAAATTTTCACAGAATATATGGTAAGTTAACAAGCCAAAAATTACTACTTCCGAATTACCAACTTAATAAGGGTTTTACGATCACAGTATCCAAATAGATTTGAAAAAGGAAACAGTTGTATCTGTCATAATTGATGAAATTCTTGACGGAGCTGATGAGGTAATTACATTTCTTATTTTACAAAAAAAGAAACACGAACTATCGGGAAAAAATGTGTTTCAAATGTAGCTATTTTGTATCACTTCGATATTGCAGTATTTTTGTGATTATTAAGATGTTGCAAGTCTGCAAATATTACAGAGTTCAAGAATCATTTCAGACTACCATACATTTGATGATTATGTTTGACCCTTGTATATATAATAGGCTAAGCTTATGCAATGCATTGAATGAATAGATTATATCAATTTTTTTTGTTAAAATTCAATTCCCAAAATTGTTACACTCACCCTGTAACCGAAAACAATTCTCTTTTCTAAAATATTGGTCATCATACATTCGTAACTATTTAGGGTAAGTTTAAGAATTATTTTCCATTAAGATATTTTACAATTTAGCGGACATCTGCGGAGATTTAATGCATTTTTCAAAAACCCATAATTAACCGTTTTACCCTTGTAGGTACATATATAGTAAGCTCATTTATTTTTCTCCGAGTGTTCTGCTTGTAAAAGTTGTCAATAGAAGGCACATCATGCGCCGTATATTTAGAAAATTAGGGTGACATCTTTAGGTGAAGAGTTTTACTCTATTCGTTGTGGCGGTAGTCGTATCCTAGAATATTAATGTAAAACTTTGCTTAAGTGTGTTGGGCGGAAAAGAATGTCGTTTATCACTTTGAAGAGTCGACGGAAAAGAGGCTGCTGGTATGCGCATGTGCGCATGTGAACTTGATCTTAACTTTCGTTTTTAAAAGCTTTACAGTAACTTGACTCGTAACCAATTTTAACATACTTCTGAATATTCTATCGATTTGAAAATAATAAAAATCTCAAGTGCCACAATAATTCCATTTCCATTTATCCTTCAGCAAGTCATTATTAGAATGTCGCATAATATTATATGAGTTTAATAAAAAATAATAATTACATTAATTATAATAATAATTTAATTACATTAATTTAATTTAAATAGAACAAGCTCTACTGAACATCTACAAAAACAAATATTTATTTTGGCGGACTAAATTTAATAAAATAATTAATAAATATCACCTCTCAATGAAATTAAAACAAAACAAGTAACAAAAAACTTTAACGATAGTGTTAGGATGCCTACACTTAAAAGAAGTTCTTGAACGGAAACTTATTAAATACTTACAAATGTGAACTAGTTTCGTGGGCGCCTATCGGCACACACGATTCAGTAGTATAGTATATATAGACATACAAAGGTTGTATCGTTACAAGAACCCCGTAGTGTCCAATTAATATTGTAAACTTATAATAATTTCGGTGTCAATTTCTAATTTTCGCATCCAATATACGTAAAATATTTGCCATTTAAGATATCTATATTTTGTATGTCGAAAAAGGTAAAGGCTTTTATCTTTTTTATATGTATTTGCAATACTTTAATGTAGGGTTTCGGTAGTTGTTTTTGCGCATTGTTATTCGTATTGACAGTGTTCTTTTGGTATTATTAAATTGAAATACATTTTCAAATCAGAGAAACAGAATCGGCTTTGTTCGGATACCGCCGACGTCAATCGGATATTTTCCGAATCGATTTAAATAAAATATTGAAATTAGGAGGGCAACTTACTTTAAAATATACTCAATAAGATTTAAAAATTCATTAAAATTACATTAATTATAAAGCTAAATATGTAGGGACTTTTGCGGTTTTCTTTTTCCTTTGGAGAGATTCAGCGAGATGTCGCTCCTAGTTCTCCGAAAATCGCGGCGGCTAAGAACAATCCTAAGCGTCGCGATTTCAATTATGAAGATATGTTTGTAGTGCGAAATTGCCGCGATTCGCGTTGTAAATTTGTCCTCGTGTTAGTAGTGATAATTTCGTTAGAATTTTTCTATTCGTTATGTGTAAATGAACATATAGAGGAGCATACGAAGATTTCCGATGTTGGAAAAGCATAGCGTGATTTTCATGTAAGTATTTGTTCCATAATCTTTGTTAGTAATTACATTTTATTATAACATGACAACGATTTCATTTCTTTATCTTTCAATTTCAAATAACCGCCTCAAAAGTATGTTCGGTTTCGCCCAGGCTTGATAGTTTTCGTTCGGGGGATTCTTATTTGAAATCCATATTTTAATATCAAAATTATAATAAAATATTTTGATATTGTTACAGCTTCGATCTAAGATCATTCGACGCGACCTAAAAGAAGACTCAAGGTAAGAATAGAATAGAATTGTTTATAATTTCTGTACTTGCATTACGATAACTTTCCCGCTTTCAATTCGTAGTAGTTTCCGCAAAATGGCGGTTGGTACAAACTCTTCCGCGTATGGTTTTCAAATATAAGATTTATGTGTTTAACAGTGCCTTTAGTGTTGCAATTTTGTGTTGTAAATTAAGAATGTTGTACCTTTTCTATGTTTTACACATATTATGAACGCACTTTTACTCCTAAAATTGTGGAAAATTCAAGATCTTGAAAGAAGCCGGTTTTAAGATTTCATGCAATTGACAAGGTAAGCTCCTTTTTAAAATTGAATACGAAAATTCGTCCTATGCTATTTATTGTAATTACGTTGAGCATCAACTTATATATGTTCATATTCCACTAATAAGGGCGTAATTGTATAATTTAAATCGTTTAAAACACAATAATGTCCTCAGATACTTGTTTACAACTATTCAAATTAATTTCTTTAAAAAACGTGCTGCCAACTATTTTCTACTTTTTGATCTACAAAACATACATGAACGGCATCATAAATTTACGATCATAATTTACATTATTGTGTAAATTTAAATCTGTTGGGTATTAAAACATATAACTATCATCCGTCAATAATATTTCAAATAATAGGATTAAAAACAAAATTTCCATACATTTTACAAGTGTAATTACATTTATTTACAAATCCGAAACATAATATCATTGTACACTTCGTAATAAAATATATATTAACTTAAACAGTAGACCATTTTCTTTTAGGAAATTGATGAAAAATCTTGCAAAATTACTTGCAGCGCGATTGAAGCGAAATCTATATTCAGTCGAGTATCGCTGACAACATTTCTGACCATTCCAGTAAAGAACTGCGTATGCTTTGGTTTTTCCGAGTACCTCTCGTACTGGTCCAGCGAATCTTGGAGCTTCAATGTGAGGCTGTCGTAGTTCTTGCGAACTACCTCTAAAATTTGGTCTTCGGATGGTGTGGAAAGGTTCTGTTGTGTTAACCACTGTTCAATTTTTGGGGAGAAATGTTTTATAATAGCTCTAATATTGATTAGGGTATTATTTAATTTCTGAGCATAATCTTTGAATTCTCCATCTCCAGTTGAGTAACGCAATCCTTAAAGCAAATTGTTTTACTTCCATAATACAAGTTTTCATAACATCTTACCCATTGTATAGACATTATCAAACACTTGATGCATTCTTATTAATTCATAATATAATTCATCGTAACTTCCAGGGGTTGGAAGAAAAGTATCACCGTATGTAATAAACAAATTTAGTATATTTACAACTTGTATTGATAAATCGAATATATTCATCTTTTTTGTTAAATTAGTCTCATTTTGTACTAGGAACCTTAGTAAAGTAATTAACGCAGTCCATAAGTCTTTCCACTGATAATTTATTCTGATTCGGCAACGTTTTTGATAACATAAGACCCTGTGTACGACTCCGATACATAAAACATACAACTCCATGGGAAATTTTTTCATCATATGACTCATTATAAATTCAACAAGTAAATCTGTGAATGAATTGTTAAATAATAAAAATGATCATACTGAGTGGAAATTTTTGCTAAAGACATTACTGCTATCTCAGAAAGTGCAAGAGATTGTTCTTATCCAAGGATGTACTCATTTTGCAATACTTTTTTTATATAGTTATCTAAGTACCTATCTCTAAAAATCTAATATGCAATGGTTATTGCTACCATATTTTCCAGAAAAATAAAGTAAAATTACTTGAGAAATGTACAAGATGGCATTTAAAATATTAATGATGATTTTTCAAACTGTAAAATTGATTACAGTACATTACAACTTACTTATGTACATACAGAGTGATACATTAGTGTGGCAAAGCTCGATATATCCGTTATCATATAAGATATCAAAAAAAGTTATTTACGAAAATTGTAGACAGTCTAAAACCTAACATTTTAAAATTATTTTCATATATACAGAATGTTCCATATCACCGGAGCGAACCAAACATACGTTTTCTTAAATGGAACATCCTGTATATTATTTTGGATTTAGATTAAGCTCATGCCTCACACCCCCAATATACAATTTCATTGCTTATACATGATAACGGATATATTGAGCACTAATGCGTCACCCTGTATGTTCTCTAACACATGGCCATGATGTAGGTTTTACGTGCCAAAAATAGGAAATCTACCCTTCCCTTCCTTTCATATATTTTCAAAACCAATTGCAATAGTTTAATTCTTTTCCAATATAAGTGACGTTTAAACTTTCCAAAATAACAATACTTCCTTATGAAAATATAGCCATCCTCAATATGTAACCCACCTAACAGTGTTGAAGCCAATGGCTGTGATAGAGCTGCTTTATCCCCAGTAACTTTTCTATGTCGCATCGGCATTCGATGTAAATGTACTTTGAAAGTTAAACTTATATCATGCATCAACGAATTTGCATATTGATCTTCGGCTATACAACTCAATATTATAAAGCATAATTTCACTGTATATGCACCTCCTTCCGTTTTCGTATCTTGCATGACAATAGAACTAACAAAGACAAATGTGTTGCCGCAATTAATTATGTATTTCACTAAATATTTTACTTACCAATATTGAAAAAATGTTACCAACAAATTGGAAGGTTGAGCAATTAATTCTGCGACATACATATTCGACACATCTGTTGCGGATAATCCAGCATTCAAAGTATTACTCGGAGATGGTGGTACACTCGTATCGGTTTGAGTTTGGGCTAAAGTCGTAATAAAATTCCTATTCAAATGTATTGCCTCATATAAAGCCAATAACAAAGCATTATTTGCTCTTATCTGCTGTGTTCTAAACGCCCCCTCTTCTGATATAAACATATTTCCAACCATATTTGTTAAAGATGACAACCATGATGCATTCTGCGATTCCGATTGTTGTAACATAAACTGCCGGCAAAATTCTGTTAGAGATGCCGTTATAACTTGGCCATATCCATTTAAAGCTAATTCATCATCTAATATTGATAATTTTACAATGTACGGATTGGCAGCTTCATGTTTCCGATAATTAACTAACAATGTTAAAAGTAATACTACATCATGGCCATGTTTTTGTCTTGTGGGTGTGTCACATAGTAATTGCATCAAGCACTCAAACATTGATGTGATCATTATGTACTCAACAAGAGTATTTTGGCTTACATTTTCAGTACCTGTTACGAATACCAATAACAGCTTTAAACATAATCCCTTCAAACTGTCTGGGTATTCTCCCATTAGGAAATTATGACAGTGGTCCAATAATTGCTGCATTTTCTGCTCAGCATGTTTAAAACCCACAAGCAAGTTGATGATGTCAAATCCACTCTCGGCCGTAGCTTTTTTATAGGTGGCATGAACCAAACCACAAAGGGTTTGCATTGCATACATAATTCTGATATTATGCTCATGCCCAAGCGTTTCTACACACTGGCTGAAAAATTCGTTGATATTATCTTTGACAACACCGAGTTGATCTGGGGTTATCTTCTGTATTTCACTCTCCAAGTGAGATATTTTCGGTTTTAGCAGGAATAATTCGTCCCAAAACATAGGGTTATTCTTTGACAAATCATCCCCCCTGAAGAACGATTCGTATATCTGTACAACCTTTTCTTTAAGCTGCCGTTTAGAGCCAGAACCGCTTCTTTTTCGGGTGCTCATACTTGTCACTTGTTCAATTTTACGCAAGTAAAACGAACGTTGCAGTAAAAATATCAACAGATAAGATTACAGATTCAATTAACGTGCTTTTTCATTGTACAATGTTTTATTCTTAAAATTAAAATCTTTGTAATTTCTTTATAAAAGGAGAGGAATATCATAACTAACACAACCCTAAAATTTCAAAAATTAGAATACGTCAAAATTATACAAATGATAGAACGAGAAGTTAGTTTCAAACGTGCTTCAAGGATGGTGTCAACATGGTATCTACAGAGGTTTTTATAAAGAAATGAACACAAATCGTGTTATATTATACATTTCTATTAAATTTTTTAGTATAAATACTAACAAATTGTACATATAAACTTATTTATAAAAAATAACCAACTAATGTATGACAATTAAATTGATTCATCTTTCATTTCACAAGTTGTTCCTTTAATCGCTTCATAAATGTTGTTCACCCAAACTCTGAAATTCACTTCATCGTAATTTAATTTTGAATATACAAAGATAGGCATTTTATTTGTCAAAACTATAACGTCGTCTTTATAAATCTTCAAATCAGCCGGATACAGCATAGTTTGATTGTCCTGATGTACAATACCAAAATTTGTCTGGAGGAACGGCCTTTTAATATTCCAACAACCGATAGCATTTTGATTTACCAAAGATAAGAAAAGGGTACCAGAAATTTTATGAAGATCTGAAGCTGATGTTTGCCAACTTGGTCCTTTGTCACCTAAATCCTAAAAATAAAAATTGTAGATATATTGTAAAACTAATTTAATATTTATTGACATTACTTCAAAATCAGTGCCATGAGATAGTCGTGTAGCCAACTCTTTATTTCTCAACACCCTGGTAGATACAGAATGCAAATGAGTACCGGCCATAGCGTGAAAGAGATAATTTCTGTATCCACTCGCTAGAATATCTGTTAGTGCTCCACTGAACACTCCATCATTCCATTGGAATTGGAATCCTCCAATATTAAAATTCCCCACGTTCGGCTCTATACGAAAATAATTGTGACTTATTCTCCATGAATCGTCTTGTTTTAAACTGTACACGACTAAACCAAAACCCGTAAAATCCGGGAGGTAAACGTAGGCATCATCGCAAGTGTTGGCAGTAACGTCTACCGTCGGTAACGCTAACACAGTGACATTAGTAATAACCGAATCTTTGAATTTATACGTTTTTATGATTTTATCGGTATTCAAGTCGATTACTACGAGTTTCTGTGGTCCTATGACGGTTCTATTTTCTGAAATTAAAGCATTGTACAGTATTTACCGTGTCTTAACTTTTATTTAAATGAATTTTGCATACTTGGTACTTCTATTACGCCTGTATCGACCATCCAAAGTCGATCACAAGGATCCACTGCCACCCTGTATACTGATACCAAACGTTCGTGTTCGGGTAGTGTATTTAACATATTAGTTTTAAGGTCAGGGTAGGGTATCAAAGGCACATTGTGTTTGATAGAACTGTTTACGTCGATATAATTTAACGTTGAAGGTATTCCGAAACGCCTTCTAGGGACAGTAATGAACAATTTGTCATTCCAACGATTAGCCCCCATAGGGATGTTATTTTCTAGAATTATTTAAGTTGGTGATGATCAATTATTTTGACAGATAGCTGTCAATGACAATTTTATGCATTAAGTTTGTTCAATCTGTCCAAAGCGTTATACAGTCAAACGCATGCACAAATAATTGCTGCACTTATGCATGCGTTTGCCTGCATAACCCTTTGACCAAATCGACACAAACAAACAAAGGTATCTGAGATTATAAGGAAAGATAGGAAACGTAGCGACCGTATCGATTCTATATATAGCGCTACTTATGTTTCCAAATGTTAAGAAAATAAACTTAATGACGACCCTATCAATGAATTAAATCTATCACCTCAGTTGCGTTTAATTAACAACCAAATAGATAGCCAAAGTGTTTTGGCAGATTATATAGTACATTCTTCGAGTTTGCTATTGAAAGATGAGTTTCAATAAAAATATTTAAAAAACATTGAAGTATTACAAAATTTATTAAGCAGTAAGTCGCTCACAAGAGAGTTTATAGTTAAATGTCAAAAGTATTTTATAAATATATAATTATAAATGATAGGTATCTATAAATAAAACATATACTACTGTAATTAATAAAGAATAAAACATCTTATTACGTTCAACTCCAAATAATGAATACAGAGTGGCACTAAAATACCTAACTTTCAAATTTGCCGGGTTATATGGAATACATGAAATCGACTATACCGCATACCACATACGTCTCGTCTCAGTTGTCAAGTAACTGAAAGCGTAGCTTTGTTGTATGGGTTGCTACCAGCGTTTCCTATCTTTACCTCTATAATCTCTGAAAGATATAATATAGAATATGCATGGATCGATTGCGCATTCAAAAATAATTATGTCATTTTGATTACCGCGTGCTGCCCTCATATACGTATGTATATATATATATATATGCGGAACACCATTTGTGTTCTTTAAAATGGCGGTTCCCAGAAAGTTTAACATTTGCGCATGAATAATGCGTGACCTATATTATTCTTGTTTTCTATCGTATCGTATATACCACATACCGTATATATAATTTTGGTTTATGTAGTCATTTTCTTCTGAGTATTCTTGCAAACTACTGGGGAAAGTAATAGCATCCTTGGACGGTGGTTCCTTCAGCAAAATAAAAGTTTCTTGTGCTGGCGACTTTACCTGGTAACTTATTCTAGTCCATGTAAATTCCAAATTTAAACCTTCTCCATTAAGTAATTTTAAGAAAGTTGCTTGTAACAATATAAAACTTATCCACTTAGTCATTCTGACTTCTACTACACTGCAAGAGGATATCGACCTTGAACGTCGTTGATACTTGTTTATCTGAATCTTAAGTCAAATAGCCCAAGATTTGTTTTGTTTTCACAAAAGGAGAAATACTTAAATCTTATTTTTAGTGCTTACCAGCCATTAATGTGTGTTTCCAATTAAAATGTTACTTTAATACTTTGTAAATGAAGGAGCATGTACCTTTATCTCTTGGCTTTATAAATATTTTTGTTTTCTTTCAATAATGTAGATAATATAATATATAGTATGGTAATCTATACTGATTTTATATTCGTATTACAAAAAAAGTAAGTGAATAACAAAATATTTTATTTGTCCAATTCCATACAGTGATACAAGTGCATTGATTATAATGTACAAGTGTACAAGAAACAATAATAATTGTGTGAAATGACTATATGCCCCAATATATGACGCTTGGAGACATCTGTTGTGCGATTATTTAAGCTTCGTAACGCTACATCCTTTAGGCTGTTAAATCGTGCTCGGATGATATTTAAGTTGCCTATGTACCCTCCAAACTTTCACAATGCAATATTGCAATACTTGCAAGTTCGTTATATTTAATGTTAACACCATCAACATTTAATATGTTGCCTTCGATGATTAAGCATCACAAACTGTGCCTTTCACAGCATTCTTAATATTGTTCATCCACACTCTGAAGTTGGTTTTATCATAATCTAAGGAGCCGTATAAAAATATGGGCATTGAATTTGTTAGCACGATTATATCATCCTGATATATCTTCAAATCTGAGGGATAAATCATAGTTGTCTCGTTCTTTTGGACAATTCCAAAGTTCTCTTGGTTGAAAGGCTTGTTGGTATTCCAACAACCTACAGCGTTTTGGTTCACCATTGATAAAAATAGGATTCCCGTAGGTTTATGCAAATCGCTGGCTGAGCTTTGTGATCCTGATCCCCTGTTGCCCAAAATCTGTGAAATAACATGTAAAAGGATAATAATTATTATTAATTTAAAAGCTTTGTATTAACTTGACTTGTGTGTATGTATGCAACCCGATCAACGCAATTTTAAAACACTACCGAATGGCCTATCGATTTGAAGATTTGCATGCTTGCGTATCTTAGAAGCCAACAGAATATTTGTATACTTTCGAGCAGATATGATAATGGATTATTATTAAAATCAAGTATTTGTTACAAAAATTTCCGATTCAAGCGTCTCTGTAACGAATAACTATAACCAATAATTTACCGCCAATGTTATCGCTGACAGAACTGTATTCTTTTTGCATTTGTAGCAGTATTGCCACTCAGAAGCTAGCGTTTCTTGTAATTTATTAAGAGAGAAATTATAAGCTACATAATTTAGGTTCGTTAAGAGGTTATACTAGAAACTCGCCAAAAAACGAAATCAAAAAACAATATGGGGTAGTCGTACGAGGATGTATGGGAAATACTCGTGTTTGGCGGTAGATGGCGTTTTGTGTGGAAATCTGCATTGCCGACTGTGAGTACTATTCTTTAGTCGCCATGTATCAAAATTTCGGAAAGATGCATCGAGTGCTTTAGTTTTTATAGCTGTTGAAAGTGAGTGTATTCTTGATAAAACAAGTTTTTTTAAAAACTTAAATAAATAAATAATAAAGTTTTTTTTGTTCTTAATGTGTGGTGAAGTAAGGGCTGGTAAAACTTAAGCTTTATGAAAAGTAAAGAAAAAAACATGTTTCTTTTTGGGACGTTTTATGTAAAGATAGTTTTATTTTTAAGTACCTATCCATTTATTTTTTATTTGGTTACCTTAAAGTCGTCTTCATGATAAGACCTAGTTGCCAACTCTTTATCTCGCAGGATCCTGGTGGAAACTGAATATAAATGCGTGCCAGCCAGGGAATGGAAGATAAAGTTTCTGAAACCATCGCTATTAACATCAGTTAAAGCTGCGCTGAAAACACCATCGTTCCATTGGAAGGCAAACCCGCCAATTTTGAAATCACCAGCGTGCGGCTCCAAATGAAAGTAGTTATGATTAATTCTCCACGAATCGTCCTTTTTTAAACTATATGCCATTAAACCGTATCCACCCAGATCCGGAAAATAAGCGTATGCATCATTGCAGTTTTCAGTAGTGACATCTACAACTGTCATCGTTAGAACAGTGGCGTCCGTTAGATCGGTTTGCTTAAAGTTGTGAGTTTTTATTATTTTATCAGTATTTAAGTCTATTATAATAATTCTTTGAGGACCTAATTGAGTTTTATTTCCTAAAATTAAAATATGAAAGGATAAAAAACATTCTTAACACATTTAACTTGTCCCCACCTAATGTTTCAGCTACTCCTGTGTCCACCATCCACAACCTGTCGCAAACATCTACAGCCGGTCTGTATACTGAAATTATGTGTTCTCTTCCGTTTGGGGCTTGCATAGCGTTTATCTCCAAATTTGGATATGGTATTAGGGGTACGTTATGTCTTTTTGTACTGTTTATCGGGACATAATTTAAGGTTGACGGCACTCCTAGTTTTCTGCGGGGAATTGATATGAACAGCTTATCTTTCCAACGGTTAGCGCCCATGGGAATGTTGTTTTCTAGAAGTTTGCGTGAGAAATTCGATTGTCAGATTGTCAGTATTATGTTAAATTCTATTTTTAATTCAAATTAACACGGTATTATAAAAAAATACGTAAAAGTTGACTTTTTACAAAATCAGTATTTAACACAAAGATGTTATTGGCCGTGACCAATTAGAATTAATGGATGATCAAACTGTAAGGTCAAATAACAACAGAAAATCGGATTATTTGTTAATTCCCGTTACAGGATGCCATAACAAGGGTAATTATTATGTTTACTACCCGCAATTTTCTGATATATTCTTTCAACTTGCCATTGATGACATCGCTATAATAGCTCGGGGTAGGAAGGAAATGAAGAACATCTTTACTAGACTAGAGAAGGAGGCAAAAAAGAGTTGAGTTAAATGTTTGACTATTTTGTTTACTGAAGTTGACCTCTGGGTGGCGCTGCTGTAGCGTTATTAGGGTTGATAGGGATATAGATGGCACTGCAGCTGAGAGTGAGGAACATGCGCACCATCAAAACAAATGTGAAGAAAAAAAGCGGTTTTTTGACGTAATAATAGATATACATATACACGTAAACACCTCTGTAAAGAGAAAAGCAAGTAAATCTTCTTCAAACCTAAAAACAGTGTCTCAATCCAACAAATACATTTCATTCTATCGTAAACAGAGAGGACCACAAATTAATCAAGATAAAACAAAAATGTTAATTTGCTCCAGAAAGAGATATCACCCAAAGACTTTTAACATAGCAGATTATGTATTTGAAGTCACCAATAGTGCTAAATACCTCAGCTTAATCGTGAAAGGCCACAATGACAGAACTATGGAATTAACTCAGAGAATACAGGCAGGACACCATTACAAAATATTTATGCTAAATAAGAGTATAAGCACAAACACGGAAATGAATATATTATGTATATAATGCTGCTATAAGATCGGTAGTTATGTATGCTTCTGAAACAATGTGCCTGATAAATAAAGACGAGGAGAGGCTAAGAGCTTTTGAAAGGAAAATCCATGGATCCACGAAAACACCAAATGGAGATATAAGAAGATTAACCAACCACGAAATAAAAGAAAAAATAAGAAACGAAGTTATAGTTAAGGCAATGGAGGCTTAAAGAATAAGATGGTCTGGCCACATCTACAGAAAAGGAAAGGAAGAAATGATAAGGAGGATTACAGAATGGAAGCCAACGAAAGAAAGAGCAAGAGGGAGGACCAAAGCAAGGTGGCAACACCAGGTTATCGGGGATCCGAGGAAGATGAGAGTAACTGACTGGAGGGTGGAACTTATGTAAAGGAAAGCATGGCAGAAGATTGTGGAGGAGGCAATAACAATAAACAGCTTATAGTGGAGTAACATTCATGACATAATCCATGGCATGATCCACTATGAAAAATGAATGTTTAAGCTCCTAACTTTTATTCTTTTAAGAATGTATAGTCATATTATTATATAAAAATATTAGCTTATAAGTGCTAATTAAATAATAAATGGTATATTTTATTAATACAAAAAATTAATTACCGTGTTTGAATATTTCTTTTATGTCCTTTAATAAAACACAGTATCATTTTATTGTTGAATATTCTTTGAGGTTTCTGTCTGATTATCATTTTGTTTCCGAATTTTCCTTAGTGCATTTATCTGTTGATTGTGCATTTCCTATATAGTAAAAATGGGCTTTGCACTATAAGATATTTTCAAATGACTGAATTTTGCATCTTACATAACTTTATTACCAAAGGTCACTAGATAAATCATATTTCTTTTAGGAGAAATGCATACATTTTAACCAAGATAGCCCATGCAATTTGCTAAAGTTCATGATAGGTATACTAGAATCGCATAAGACGTTCCTCACGCTCAAGCTATCGTGTAAAGAGCGTTGATGGTACGTAATTTTTCAGGGAAATATAATCAGGGGACAAATACTTCACACGGTATGTATTTGCTAATTTTTTTCTTCTCTAACCGGAATAATAATAGAAATTTATAACGTCGTCATTTCTTTTAATTCGGTCGCTAAAAGAAACAATTTTGTTGTTATAAAAAGTAATTTGTTTTGCTAAATGAAATATATCTAAAAAATAATATTCAAATACCGAAATGGTAATTATAATTTTACTTAACGGTGATTAAGTTTTAAAAACGTGTCTTTCTTCTCAGTAAACCTTAATGGTGTTAGCACTGTCTGAATGAAATACCTGATATATAAAAATAATTCAAAATATTGCAGATATACAATAGGATGGTCCGTATTTTTCGACTTTTGAATTATTGCTGCGGCACTTTGTCATACGATTCTATACATTAAAATGTGAATCGGAATTTTTTTCTTTTTATTTTTGGACAAGACTCAGAGGTCGCTACCAGTTGTCCAACTTTAACAAAAAAACATTGTATGGCCAATTCAACTATGAGTCTCACTAATTGTTACATTTAAGTGTTTATTTATCGTTTCTAAAGTGAAATATGCAGAGACTCGCATGGGTATCCCCAAAAGCGAACTCGAAAAGATATTATTAACAACCAATTAGCTTCTAGTCTTGATGTCTCTAAATTGAGTGACAGAAAAGCAGCTATGGTCGTGATATCTACTTTGAAAAGTGCAGGGTGTGCTCCATCTGAGTTTAATGTCAATGGATCTTCCATTCGTCGGCACCGTTTGAAAAATCGAAAAGTAGTTGTAGAGTCTCTCAAAAGCCAGTTTAAACATAATTTGCTATTAACAATTCATTGTTATGGCAAGCTAATAGAAGATATTACTGGGCATGAAACTGTAGATCGACTGCCAATTTTGGTATAAGGACATGGGGTTGATCAACTTCTAGCAGTTCCAAAATTGGAACGTGGAGCAAGTGAAGCATGTGAGCCAGCTGTCTACGAAACATTAAATTCATGGAATTTGGGGGATAAGGTAAACTGATGATATATATAGAATATTGATTTCAAGCCTCTACCGGATGGTCAGCACCAAGAAACCACTTACAATTATTGAAAGACCTTACAGTCTTTGAAAGAATTAACCAAAAAATGGCTACTGTTGCTCTGAAAAGAATACTGGGCCATTTGTGGTATTTGTCGGAAGAGCTGGTTTCTTTTACACTTTTCGACGACAAACTTTCAGTTCAAGATAAGAAAATGGTAGATGCACTAAAAATGGAAGGCATAGAAGATTGCTCAGAAAAAGAAAACACTGATGTCAAACACATCCACGAAAAAATATTGAAAACTTCGTGAGTAGCAACTCCTTACGATTCTTTCAGATCCTGAGTATCTCAACAATTTTTTTGTATAAGGATATGGAAACTTGGAACGCTGACGCTGATTTTATGGCTGCAAAAAATCGTTCATTCTATGCGAGTAGTGAATGATATAGCTGAGCGTGGAGTTGCTTTAATGGAGGAATATAATAAATTGGTTACAACCAGTGAAGAACAAACGCAATATTTGCTTATTTTTTAATAATAAATGGTTTAAATATTTCAATAATATATCTTAATTTGTAATAATAACAATAATTTTGAATTCTGAATGTCTTGGCTTATGAAAAAAAAAAATCCAACAAACGTAGACATTTTGAGTTTTTATTTAAAATTCAAACCCTTAAATGTTCGTTAAAAATTTTGAAAAAAACTGAAATAGTTTCATAAAGTATGTGGTAGCCCGTGAAATTAACAAAAAAATTTTCTTAGGAGTAAGGACCACCCTAATATATCTACATATAGAACTGCTTACCGAAGATGTATTCATTATTAATATCTTTAGTATCATCTACTGCCGTAGAAGAATTTTCAGTCAATACATTGTCTCCGTTCTGGGATTTCCCGGCGTTCTTAGGTCTGTAAAACTGTGATTCCGTCGTGGCAAACGTGATTTTACTCCAGGTGAATTCCTCACGTAATCCAGTGCCGACAATAACCCAATGCTGCCAACACAGAACGATTGCAAACAGAATAAGGCACTTCATTTTTTACTTCGATATTGTGAACACTTCACGAAGTGTAGTACAACTGAATTCAGCGACCACAACAACGCTCTTCATATAGGCATAGTGTTATTTACCTGGGATCTGTAAACAGTGCCTATAACTAGTGGTGTAACACGCAGATAGACGCCCTTGAAGATCAAATGAATGAAATATTCGCTTTTGGCGATAGAAAACCAGTTTCGAATGCCATGTTGTGCGATATCATTTCTCTATATGTACGTATTTAAACCGTTCCTTTTACGGGATTTACGAAGTTTGAGGCTGTAGCTGACGGGAATTTTAATTATGGTATATCTTGAATATCGTTCTTATTTTCTTATTTATATATATATATTGCTTGGTATACAGTCGACACCCTCGTAGTTTTTCTATTACATTGAGGCAAAACCATATTTAACCTTTCCTTGAAATGCATCTAGTTTTTTAAAGTAATTCGAAGGTAGGCGACTATATTAACAAAAGTGACGTAAGGAAACCGTTGTTGACGCAGTCATTGTAGTAACAACTACTAAGAATTGCTAATATACGGATCAACATTTTTTATAATGTTAAAATGCTTTAATTTCAAATTTCAAATTACGCGGTTTTGTTATTTATTTTACTTTACCTACACTAAATCCATATATATTTTTATGATCTTCCTCATCTTCATTTGTTTTCTTATTAATGCTTTTATTATTAAGTTTATTGGAGCATAGGCGACCTTGGCTACTTCCTTTTTGATATAGGATTATTAATGTTTATTGATGGCTGCATATAAAATTGATATACAATTGATCTCTGCCGGTAATGTAGCAATCTACACTTTTAGGCAATCAAAAATGCTCTAAATCCAACCGGTGGCAGGTAACGGGACTGATGTAAGTAATGTTCCTAGATAAAAAGGTTTTTACAAATTAACGGATCCGTACAAGATACCAGGCGAAACAAGAAACACAAGGGCAGTTTCTGCGAGGCAAAGAAGTGGAGGCGGTAGTCTACAGTTGCTGTGGTACGAAAGACGCAGATGGATTCGTAATCCCATCGCATATAACGCCGTGCAGGGCAAGAAGTGTCGTCCACGTAAATTGGAAAACTACAACAAAAAGCACCGTTACCACCTTAATGAGTGAAGAACTCTAGATACGTATTTCGGCAACTATGTTGCCATCCTCAGTAGAATCTATAAAGGAAATACCCTAGAAGATATGTAGGTAATATTGTCAAAATTCGTTGCGTAATTCTTTTATATAGCAACTTCCCGAATTCTCCTTAATAACTATCAGTGGGCTTTTGATATTCGTAATTAAATTTTTATATATGTGAAAATTGACTTATTAAATTTATTTAGTAGTAGTTAATTTTAGTTTTTTTGGTTTTTACTTATTGTTTAATCATTATCGTTATTTATATTATTATTGTGTATTTCGTCTGTAAGGATTGACGTTTTCCGAAATAATTATTACTAGCACGGCGAGCTAAAAATGATTCATCGCTAGGTACCTCGACTCGACTGTAGTTTTTAGTGTAATTATATTCCTAATGGCTATATTTGTTGAGTAGGGCAGATGTTAGAGGGAATTGTTTTCCTTCAGATTCTTTAGTCTGGAAGTTGCTATTGTAGAAGAGAGTACGTGAATAAAATTATTATTAAAGTCGATTGGTGCGTTATTGTGTTTGAAAAACAAGTAGATTTGACAATTTTGTGCGGCAGGAGTAATCCGAACAGTGTGTTTACTTGCAGTTATTTATTATGTAATATATACCGCGTACATTCTGTAAAAATGACTTCATTTTTACCAGTGTAGTTACAATTTGCTTACCAAAGAAATAATAGCCGTTTTTGAATTAGATTTCTTTGACTAATGCGTTGAATTATTACGCCTATGTAACATATCAAAAGCACTGTCGCTAAGGTAGACGCATCGGTTGATAAGGAGACAAATACTCCTGATTATTTGATTTGGCTAGTAGCGTTTAACGGCAAGCTAGCTTACGAGGTCTCGATAAATTGGAGTCACGTCATGCTGCCTTGATCGGGGCCTACGGAAAATTCATCCAAGCCTGAATCGATACATTTAAATATACACAGATATGCTTGATGTTTTGTCGAATGCACGGCATTTGAAGTCCCCATGTTTTGTTATTTTCCTACATTTTAAAATTAATATAGGTACCTGGACCCGACACTGTATCTTTTAGTGTAATTATATTCCTAATGGCTATATTTTTGTTGAGTAGGGTAGATTAATGTTACAGGGAATTGTTTTCCTTCAGGGTCTTTAGTCTGTAAGTTACTATTGTAGAAGTCAGTACGGGAATAAAATTATTGTTAAAGTTGGTGGGTGCGTAGATTTGACAATTTTGTGCGGCAGGAGTAATCCGAACAGGGTGTTTATTGTATTCCGTCTGGTAATCAAAAAGGTTAATTCCAATTGTAAATATAACTTTCAGGAATACGGTAATCGAAACCGTCAATGCGTGTTTTTTGCGCAACTTGTGCGCTCACTTTCCGAACAGAATTATAGTTGGAAATAGAACATGTGCTACTTAAAAATCCGCACGGCAGAATGCATACACTTTTTTATAGAATGAATAGAATTTTGGATGGCATTATGCGTCCTGTCAAGTTTGAAATATATGAGATTTGGCGCGGTAGTCTGCTTAGTTGGGTTCGCAGACCACCAGAGGGTTAGACACACAATTTTAAGGTCAAGTGCCCCATTTATCCTTACTATATTATTTCTGTATTCAGCTGTTTATTATTATTCTACGTACCTGGTTAATAAAATTAAAACTGTGCATTCGAAATTTCAAATTGTTTGGTAATGTAAAGCTTTTACAGGAATATTGTATGACCAATAAATGTTTAAGAAAAAAATCGGTTATCACCCAAAAATTGGCAGTTGTATTTTATCTTTATTTACATATTAAAATGACATAATAATTAAACTAAAGAAACTTAATGATCTCATTACATTTTCGGTTACATTCTTTTGATCTCCTTTTAAGCAGAATAGATTATATTTTAATACACATGTTCATATTAGTATTTCCTATATCAATCGATTAATACATGTATAATATAGTAGTAAATACGCACATTCCGTGTAAAAGTATCTTTCTTTTTAAACTGCCGGCTGACAATAAACGAGATTTTTTAGATACATGTGCGAGTGAAATGAATCATCTGTCTTGGTATGAGGTATGTAAATTATTTATCGGAAAAGGTTTTCTCTTTGTTTTGACTGTTATATCCCGACTATATCCGCGTAAAGATGACGATTATAAGGAAGGAAGTGGTTTTCCATCATTTCTGACTCACATTTATCTATATATATATATTAAAGAAGTAACATTTTCAACTATTACAGTGTCGTAAGTGTCCTAAGTGAAGGTCGCACAAGTAGTTGTGTTGTCTATTAGAAAATGGTTAGATTATCCCTTATTGTGTTAGGTATGAAATATGTTAATTATATTGTAACAATTTTAAATTTTCATTTTTCGCGCCGTTTTCAGCCTGCCTCCAAATCGCCCTTTTCTTCGCTGTAACAGAAGCGATTTGTTCAAAATGCTTCTGTATAATCTCCTTCAGACCCCTGTGCGGTTTACAAGAGGGAACAGGCAGAGTCAGAGTGTTCAGTAGCGTTTGCGTATTGAATTGCAGCAACAAATGTTTTAGGAAAAGTATGTGGTTTCTTAAGTTTACGTGATGTTTATGTAAACGATGTAATTTTGTGATTTCAGAGTTTAAATTCTTGCATTACGGCCGATGTGTAAAAAGCGATATGCAAAAACGCAAAACTACAACTAGTAGCAGCACTAGTACTACTACAACTACTGTGAGTGCAATCAGTGGCAAGTATAGTACCATAGATGCAATTAACAGTACTACTACCACTACAAAGAGTACTATTAATTTTATTTCAAGTACTATTAATAATATCACTACAAACAATGATAATACTACAATTGGAGCAACTGGTACTACTACAACTAGTTTTCCTATTATAAATTTGGAAACCACCAAAGCACCTATTCCAGTAACTATTGTGAGTGTAATCAGTGACAAGTATAGTACCATAGATGCAATTAACAGTACTACTACCACTACAAAGAGTACTATTAATTTTATTTCAAGTACTATTACTAATAATATCACTACAAACAACGATAATACTACAATTGGAGCAACTGGTACTACTACAACTAGTTTTCCCATTATAAATTTGGAAACCACCAAAGCGCCTATTCCAGTAACCAGAAGCATCTCAGGAATTTCATAACTAAACAAAGTAAAAGTACAAACCTGTCCTAAAAATATGTAGGTATATTTATTTAAAATCAAAATTATAAAAATAAATAATGTATAAAAAGGGTTTTTTTTTAATTCAATAATAATTTGTTGGCACAAAACCATGCAAAAATTTTTTCAACATGACTAACAGACTCGATATTTTCTTCATCTTCAGAGATTATTATCGTAATGTCATCTGCATAGCATACGATTGCAAAATCCCACAGGAATTTGACTATATCGTTCAGAAACAATGAAAACAATAAGGGACCAACCACCAATCCCTGCGGTACGCCCAAATTAAGAGGAAGCGAGGATGATGTTACTCTATACATTGTTGTGGCGCTTGTGACCGTTACCTAGACGAACTGTACCCTATTGAATAAATATGAAGTAGTCCAATCCAGTACCTTACTGCGAATACCCAAAGCGAATAATTTATCGCACAATAGACTGTGATCAACACAGTCAAATGCTTTTGCCAAATCGCACAAGACAGCTACAGGGTAAAGTTTGGATTCCGTAGCAGGTACTATGCAGTTGCATATCTCCATCAACGCAGTAATGGTGGACTTACCAACTCTAAACCCATGCTGAGAGTGAGACAAAAGGTTGTGTTTCTTTATAAAGCTCTCTATACGGTTAAGTAGAACATATTCACAGAGTTTCGAAAAACACGAAGTTAAAGCAATTGGGCGATAATTACCCGTGATCAGAGCGTCGCCCTTTTTATGAATGGGCTTAATTAACGAAGTTTTAAGCAGGTCGGGAAAAATTCCTTGTTCAAAATAACTATTGATCAGGTGTGTCATAGGCGTTATTATGTCACGTTTACAATGCATTTACAACATATTAGCTGGTATTCCATCTGGACCTGCAGTAAATTGAATTTGTTTTTGATTTTACTGGATACAATCAATATTTCAGTGTCTGTATATGGATGTAAGTACATTGTGAACTGACTGAATTTAATGTGATTATTGGGTTTTGCCTATTAAGGAATACTTTGGCAGGTGCCTATAAAGTTAGTTTGCAAATATTCATTAAAAACATTGGCAATTACGGTCGGAGATCTTATTATCTCATCACCACGCTTAATGACCATATTTTTATTCTTAGTGTTATTATATTTATTTTGGAGACGATAAACAATATTCCAAGTTACCTGGCTTTTATTTTCTGAGTTTATGATTTTAGTGTTTATAAAATTTAATTTTGTAGTAATAAGTAGCTCTGTATGTTTAGTTTTGTGTACCTTATACATATTTTGCAATTCTGGACGTTTTTTCTGTAATATGTACAAGTCTTTAAGGTTTTCACTGGATTGACGAACTTCATTATTTAGCCAATCGTGTGACTTGTCTATTATATTTGGCTTATTAAGTGGAAATGATATGTCAAAATAAAAATTAAAGGTATTAAAGAACGCTATAAATTTTGCATTGAGATCATAAGTTTACGAACTATCATCAGGATGTAATATACCAACAATTTCTTCAGCAGGTCATGTTTTGTGTTGGACGGTTTGATTAAAACACTTCTTTACTAGAACAAAATTACATAACTACACGTTTCTTTTGAATCTAAAATTTCCATAGTTAATTGTTACGAAAACTGGAAAATTTACAGAACCTGCTAATTTTGTATTCGATTCCATGACTCAGAGCTTCCGGTTTTTTGTTGGTCCGGTTTCCATTTGTTGTTTATTTCACGCCGTACTGAGATCGTAACAACAAAAAAATGACGTTGATTGACACGATAATTAAATCAGTGTTCGGTTAAATTAAGAATTACACAAACCGACAAGCGATAACGAACGCTTAATGCGAATTAATTAAAGAATGTTCGTTGAGGTTAACACAAAAAAGAGAGTTGACATGATGATACATATATTCATATATACATAGTCACATGTAATATGTACCGGTGTCCCATATAAACATAGTTACATAAAATTTTGGAATAAGAATTTCTAAAGAACAATTGATGAATGAGACACAATTTAATTTGGAAACCTTCCCGCTTTTTAAATATATAGCTAATATATATATATATATATATATATATATATATATATATATATTGTTATAATGGCTTAACACCCCATGTGGGGTCACGCCGCCGAAGCTTTCTAGATCCTTTTTCCACTTGGGATGGATCAGTTCCCTTCCCCCCTTCAAAGTTCTTCTGCTATCTCCCTCCAAGTTTTCCTGTTCCTAGTTTTCTCCTTCCAATGTGTTACTCCTGCCCTACTGAGGTCCTCCTCCACCTCCCTCAACCATCTTGATTGGGTCTACCACGTCTTCTCCTTCCTCCTGAGTTCCACTGCAGGATGTTATAAAGTACTGCATTCACCCCCACTCGCCATACATGTCCTAACCATTTAATTCGCTGCCTTTTTATTCTTCTTATTATATCCTTCCTTTTCAGTTCTTCCAAAATTTCGTGATTCATCCTAATCCTATATTCATTGTCGTTCGTTTCCCAGTATTGTTCTCATTATCTTTCTTTCTGTTATTCTTAGTTTTTCTTCTTCCCTGTTGGCCAACGTCATGGTTTCCGCTGCGTACATCATAATCGGTCTTATTATCGTTCCATAGATCTTTAACTTCGTTTGTTTTGTTAACATTTTGCTTTTGAGCAGTTTCATATTAGCATAGTAGGCCCTATTCGCTGCCAATACTTTTTCTGCAACCTCAGTGTCTCTATCTCCGGCGCTGCCGGATAAGCTAATATAAGCTAATATAAGTTACTAAATTACTTTTATACTAATTAAAAGCGTAAATAGACAACGTTGGCGTTATATATTAAAAAACCTAACCTCAATTTAAGTAACAAAGTATTTATTGACTTAACAGAACAAAATATGCAAAGTTCTGAATGGAGTCCCAGCCTGCAGTACTAAAGCGGTGCCAGTTCCATATTCTAATGATTAATGCTCTAAAGACTATAAATTTTGTTCAAATTGTCTATAAATTTCAAGAGGATTTTTGTATTAGACTAGTTTTTAGTTTTGTCTGACGAAGCCACTGTGTGCTGAAACAATTGTTATTGTGTAATAAATTTATGAGGGAGATTTAACATTTTATTAGATATTATCATGGACCTTCACCAAGTATAGGCCGAAGTAATTCAATTATTGTAAGATAAACTTGGACTACATAAAAGCAATACCTATCCAGGGGCTTCATCTTTTTTTTTTAGATTTCGGCCGAGCCTTCAATTACGGCAGAGTTCTTACATGGCCCGATCGATATTTCATTTAGCATTTTCATGAGTGTTTGTCGAGAAGGTAAAGAAAATAGCTGGCTCAAAAATTGATTGACGATACCACTTCTCTGGACTGCAGTCTTGTCTGCAGTCTTAAACTCATATTTGACGGTGAAAATTCATTGCTTTAATTTTTCACCTTTATATAAAGAATTAACTCTTATGGTTAGAGTTGAGATACCTTTTGTTCCTGCAAATGCCACCCAATAAATACATATTCATTATACAATATTTACACCACCACTCGACTGTAGAAACCTGATAAGAAGAGGCCGGATTATATGCGCAAAAAAAGTGGAAATATGCGCATAAATATGCAGATGTTTTGGTCTAAAAATGCACTTTCTTATGAAAAATATGCAGATAAAAAATAGGAGTAATGCTAGGAAACGGAATACTATAGAAAAAAAATATTCTATTATGTTTACTACAAGTCTATTTAGAACATTTTACAACATAATTAACTATGAAAACAATTTACAATTACATATTTCTCAAAGTTTTCAACAGAACAATTGTGGCGCTTGTCTGATAACATGTATTTATATCTTATATGTTTTTTTCATCATCAGCACAATACGGAATATATATATATACCGTTTTGTGCTGATGATATGCGAAAAGTACGCATGAAATGTACATCTACTCATTTTAAAATGAAATTATTTGTCGAAGCGTTGTGTTGGTGATTTTATTAAATGTCGTTTAAAAACTATAGATTAATAAGAGGAAATAATCTTAAATTTTACTTACAACCCTGCTGCATGCTACGCAAGATACTTTATCCCCATCCATACGGAATTCTGAATAAGGTGCAATCCATCCAGGCACAGTCGCTATTTTCGGCATTTTTGCTATTATATATCACAACCCACA
>JARFOC010015348.1:0-10502 GCA_031763485.1 Osmoderma eremita
CGAGTAAAATACAAAAACTGTTAAGTAAGGTTACCAGCCTTACGTTACCAGGATTTATTTTCGACCTTATCTGGTCTCTATTTTAAAATTTCATATGCACCTTTTATCATTTCTTTTGGTTGACAGCGTAAGTAGCATTGAATAATAAACATATTAGTAGAGACATCCCCACGTTAAAAAGTGGTAACACATTTTTACGAAGTTGGCAATAGAACTGAATGGATTATAACTCCATCTCTATCTCAGAAAAAACAATGATGGAATATGCTCACACGAGCTCGAGCAGGCGATATTGTATTTTATCTCTAATGCTGGGTTTATCGTTGAGAGAATTTCAAATTTTCCTATAAAATGTATGCGCGCGTATGGTTAGACGCAAAAACGGCGGAACGATAAACACAGCTTCAGTCAGCACTTGTTCTCTGGTCTGCATGACAGTTCCTTATTAAGTTTTTACATATAATTATTATCAAATAATTTTACGAATCATGGATAAGTGGTTAAGATTAGGTAAACGAGATGAAAACAATGAAAAGTCGTCTGCGGTACCTAGTACGAGCGCAGTTATAACACCAAGAAAACGAAAATATGTTGAATCACATTTGAAATTTGGTTTCACTTCTTGTAGTTATGATGGAATTGAAAAGCCATCATGCTTAATTTGTAAAGAAGTTTTGGCTGCAGGAAGCATGAAACCCTCCAAGCTAAAGCGACATCTCAATATAATGCATACTGTGCACTGCAAGAAACCCAAAGAATACCTTGAGCGACTTTTGAAATTTTCAAATCAACAAACGTTTGGCTTTAAGGAATTTGTTACTGTGAATGAAAAGTATTTACTTGTGTCTAATGAAGCATCCTATTCAATTGCAAAAAATAAGAAGGCGTATTCAATTCGAGAAAATCTAATATTGCCGGCTAACAATAAGATGTCCGAAATAGTTCATCGCAAAAAGTACGCGGATAAAATTCGTATAATTCCATTATCCAAGGATACTGTTTCGAATCAAATTTCGGAAATTAATAAAGATCAACATCAGCAGCTAATAACTAGGCTTGAAATGAGTCCTATGTTTGCAATCTAGTCGGATAAATCAACGGATATTACCAGCTTGCCCCAATTATTAGTGTATGTTAGATATATTTTCGAAGGATGTATTCATGAGGAATTTTTGCTTTGTCGCTCTTTGGATGGACACACAAGAGGGGAGGACATTTTTGTAAAAGTTAAGGAATTTTTCATTGAAGAAGGTTTGCAATTGAAAAATTGTGTTGGCATTTGCACAGACGGTGCTAAAGCAATGGTCGGTGAAAAAATTGGATTTCCAGTCGAAGTTAAGGAAAGTGGCAATGACCATAAAACATTTACTCATTGCATGATACATCGAGAGGCCCTGGTAGCCAAAAAAATATCAGCGGAGTTAGATGTTGTGCTTCAAGATAGTGTTAAAGTGGTCAACTTTATTAAAAGTCGTCCCCGGCTCTGAATACAAAAGCTTATTATTACATGCAGAGGTAAGGTGGCTTTCAAGAGGCCACAGTTTAAAAAGGTTATTAAAATTCAAAGATGAAGTTCTTCCCTTTCTAACCGAACAAAAATCTGATATAGCGAATTTATTTCATAATAAGTTGTGTCTGCAAAAACTATGTTATTTGAGTGACATATTTGAAAAACTAAATGAACTGAATTTGTCGCTTCAAGGAAAAAGTTGCAACATATTCATATTCAAATCAAAAATTGAAGCTTTTAATAAGAAAATTGCGATATGGAGAACCATGGTGGACAAGGATTCGTTAGAAATATTGAATTTTTTCTGATCATCAAAAAGATGAGTTCTTAAAAGTCATAAATAAACATCTTCTGTGTATTGAGAAAAATTTTGACAAATATTTCCCTTCAAATCTTAGTGCCGAAGAACTAATATGGATTTTGAAACCATTCGGAATTAATGTGGAAAACATTACTCATTTGCCACTAAAATCGCAAGAAGAACTTGTCGAGTTATCAAATGATTGGGGGTTAAAATTTGATTTTATTACAAAGCCCTTAGAAGATTTTTGGTTAGGAGTCGCAAAAGAATTTCCAACAATTTCTCAAACTGCCATGAATATTCTTTTATCCTTTTCTGCAACATATTTGTGTGAGACGACATTTTCGTCTTTAACCACCATAAAATCAAAGTGTCGATCAAATCTAAAGAATATGGAAGAAGTGCTTGTTCCGGTGGTGTCTAATATTTTGCCAAGATTTGATAATATTATTAGAAATAAACAGGCGCACCCTTCCCAATGATACTTAATATACGCATATGCGCTATTAAAGGTGAGTGGGTTTTCATAGTAGTGTCCTTCCAAGTGGCTACACTTAATAGCCAGAATTTATTTGTTATTTCAATTATTTTTGTTATTGTATTGTATTTTTTAAGTTTGTCCTTCATTTTTATAATAAAATTTTCACATTGTTTTACGTCTTCAAATTAAAAATTAAAGCTAGTGGCCTAAAACTGCAAAAGAATATCTGCCTGCAATGCTTATGGCGTCCAACAAAATTTTCATAAATATTAGGGGTTGCCACACCAAAAAGTTTAAGAAACCCTGTTCTAGATTATCCACGGCACACTAAGATTGATTTTTCTTAATATCCTTTCTATTTGTGAATTATGAGGTCTGACAGAAAACTATTGAGCCGTCTTTGGTACTACCATCGTTTTCTTTTTGTGTGACTAATTTAGTGCCAATCGATTAAGGAGCCACCAGCCAACAACGTGTTAATAGTAGCTTCAATTATTTTTTTCATATCGTATTTTAAATCTACACACTTTAGCTGTGAAGGCATCAGGCAAGTACTTACACGAGGATTGGTACATGATAATCCAGGAATCATTATCTGGCGTTACAAACTTCAAGCCTGTAAAGCCTACCGCAAGCACGTCATCTATAGTTACGGACATATTAACTATCACGGCAGCAAATACGTTCATTAGTACACATGTCAATAGTAGGTATTTGAAAGCGCTCCTGTAAATGGAAAAACCTGCAATAGGCTTAGAAGGTTTTCAACTACTGTTGTGACGTAAGCAAATATTAATTTTCTTTCAGATTTTGTCGTGTATATTTAATCGGTTCAAAATCCGAAAGAAGAGTATTATGTCGCTGAGGTAAATTATAAAATCCGGAATGAATGTCGACTTCGCCTTACAAATATACTCCTTTACGTTTCAGGGCGTCTTTGCTAAAGATACTGAACGCATCTGGTAATCGATATATTTGCAAAATCCTATTGAATCTGATGTAACTTTGCATTCTATTAAAAGCCGTTATGCTCTTCCTTTCCACAGCGTATATAGCGTAGTCCGTGGGGAAAATTGCTATGAAGTCTATTATGAAGCTGCTAGAGAGGTAATTCTTGGCTGTTATGCGTGGGTGTGTGACGAGAATCCCTAAATGATTGTAGAAACAAACGTGTAAGCGGACGTACCTAAAAACAAATGTTATCGTAAATATGTTTAGGTACAGTTTGTCTAGTTGGAACTATGGACGAAGTCGAATCATATGCTTGTACGTAACATACTAGGTGTGTAAATTAAGTAATGAGACTGACAACGTAGCGTTTGATATGGCAACACGGGAACCACGGAACATTGAGGGGCGACAAGTGGACATTGTAATACGCGTTCAGTGCAAGTTTGAACTCGATCAAGTCATTTGGTTGTCCGTTGTCGTTTTTCCGTGAACCCGGTTTTCGTAGTGCGTCCTACAAAAGAAAGACATTAATTTCGAGCAACGATGTGCTATCAGGTTTTTCTTCAGACTTGGGCGAAGTGCAACAGAAACTTTTGCAAAACTTCAGCAGCCCTACGGAGAGTGTTTTGTTAAAAGCCCAGGTTTTTCGGTGGTTTAAGGTATTTTCTGAAGGAAGAGAGTCGATGAGAGATAAGCCACGCAGCCAAAGACCTTCAACTGCATGAACCGGTGGCAATGTCGACAAAATCCGCGATCTTGTGCGTTCAGATCGTCGGTTGACGGTCAGAGTCATCGGGGAACAGTTGAATTTGTCTCAAACCACCGTTCATCAAGTTATGAGCAATGAATTGGGAATGAGAAAGATGTGCTCGAAAATGGTTCCAAAAAACCTTTCGCAGGAGCAAAAGAGCATCAGGAGAGAAAGGTGCCTTGACTTTTTGGAATCGATTGAAAATAGTGAAATTTTTTTGGAACGGGTCATTACTGGTGATGAGAGCATGGATGGTACACTTCCGGCTCTCCTAAGCGCAATAAAGCAAGAATGACCAAATCAAAGATCAAGAGCATGCTGATTTGTTTCTTTGATAGTCAAGGAATCGTTCACAAAGAGTTCGTGCCTCAAGGTCAGACAGCTAACCAACATATTTACCTAGAGGTTCTCGAAAGACTCCGAAAAAGAATCAGGCGTGTGAGACCAAACATCAAGAACTATTGCGCCTTGTCACACACCAATTTCCATAATCGGCTTTTTGGCCAGTAAAATTATTTCTGTGGCTTCTTAGCGTCCTTATTCCCCTGACCTGAGTCCTTGTGACTTTTTTCTTTTTCCAAGATTGAAAATTCATCTGAAGTGACATAATTTTGGGAATATATTCAAACGGCTGTAACCGACCAGCTAAAGGCGATCCCAATATCCGAGTTCCAGCATTGCTATGAGGAATGGAAGGACCGTCTCCACCGCTGTGTGGCTTCCCAAGGGAGTTATTTTGAGGAAGACAACGATCAGTTGTGATTATGTTCAAATAATTATATTTAAAAATATCAGTCTCATTATTTAATTTACACGCCTCGTATAAATGATATTTGAATATTTAAAAATTTCAATTTCTGGACTAACATTGGCAATTATTTTAAAGAATATTTGTGTAAGGATCAGAGCAGCACACTAATTAATGACATCAGCTTGGTTCCTGTTTACAATCTTACTTACTTACGCACATATGTCATGATTTACGCTTTTCTTTATGACTTCTTTATAACATTCAGCATTTGGCGATGTGGGTTATTTATATCTATTAAAAGTATAGTAACAGATACTTACATATCAATAACACCGAAGGCATCTAATATTAGCAGATAATAATTGAGGTTTGGAATATAGTGCTGGTATATATGAACAACAGGGAAAATCATAGCCGATATAAAGGCAAAAATTGCCCTTACGATTTCCCAGATTAAAATAAACTGTCCGTATGGCAATATTGTCCTTGTTAACATGAGATACCTATGAAAATTTGTTCATATATCGGATAAGTTTTGTAATAGGCTTCCAGTATTACTTTAGGATGGTGAATTTCGTCCAACCATTATGAAAATCGATATACTTTGGATCTACGACGCTACTAGGATATATATACCATGAGTGTTCTTTTTCTTCAACGTCCAGCTCATCTACAACTGTAGATGAAAGAGTAAACAGCCGCCCGGCAGCCTATATAAATATACGGTTAACTAACAAGTTATTCTAACAAAGCGCAGTATTTACAAAAGAATTTCTAGCCTCGATACTAAGAGAAGAAAGCTGTTGAGCCATCTCTGGTACTATCATCATTGCTTCCTGAATCGATGTTAATCCTAGTTTTATTATACGTGCATGGGTTATAGTTCGGATATTGAAGATTCCTGCTAATTCTGAAAGGACAAATGTTACGTTTCCAACAAATTGATTTTAAAACTATGCAAAAATAGCAATGGTTTTGGAAATGTTAATCTGTAATACGCCAATAGGCATGGGACGCTTGTTCGGTGTCAATAATTCGCACCTAACAGCGTATCGATCACACAAAAGCTGGACATTGGTCCCAATATCTTTTCGACATTTCCTGAAGATCCGGAAATCACTTCGCAGTATCCGTTCTCAATTATATACATCTCCCTAGATACTTCACCGGCATAACATACGTACTCGTTAGGAGGCAAGGAAACAGATTGGCAAGAAATGGCTAATTTTCTTATAATCTTCAAATGTAGGAACTGAAATGAATATTTGAGATTACCATAAAAATTCGATAGATTGCTGTACTTTCAAAAACAAAAGAGGAACGACTGACAGCTTGGTTTTTTTTTAAATTGAACAGCCTGTATTTTGCTATATATTTGGATAATTTACTAAATTCTGAATGCGGCGACGCCTTTATTTCTTCTCTTGAGGCAATACATAACAACATAGAAAAATGCAAATTACATAAGTAGGCTTTGGAAATGTGAAATGTTGACATAATTTATTGTGCGTCAACAAAAATGATGGAGATTTTGAACAATTTCTGCAGTAGGATACTTTTTGATTTTCTGTTTTTTTGTGAAATAAATTTATGGCCTAGCAATGTAATTTATGCTGTTGTTATTAAAACATTATTTCTTGCCTAAGGAGATGCAATAAAAGCGCCGCTGCGTTCAGAATTTCAAAACCTCTCTAAAAATGCAGAAAAACGCATCAATCAATTTAGGAACACCAAACTATCGTTCGCTCCTCTTTTGTTTTTGAAAGTACAGCAACCTATCTTACCTGACTAATAGAAAGAGCACAAAATATTGCATCAGATATGTCTTTGAATTTTTTTAATACTTTGTTTCTTACGGAAATAATGAGTGCACAGTGAAAAATCAACAATCCTGGATATATTTTAAATCGAGATCAATAACGTAAACAGGATTGTATTATCGAAAGAAATTGAATTTACTTTTACGCACGTGGAACAGTGGATTTGTAGATAATATTTTCGAATATTGCTTTATCTGGAACTCTTCGAATAATTGCTTGGGGGCACCTATGTAGAGATCCTTGTAATTCATGCCTTTACAGTCCAGCCATTGGGCAGTAAGGTACTGGTTCATGCGAAGTTGCAAGTGTTTCACCATATTATTCGTACTCATAAACTTTCTCATTACAGTAATCATTTCTATGTACATTGTTCTAAAATATGGTTCTGAATGATTAGTTTACCAATTAAATTACAGTAAGACAAAAAAAGTATTTCGGAATATAATTTTGTATTTTATTAATATTATCTTGGACAGTCAGAATGTCACCTCTAAGTCTAGACATTGTACATTTACATTTCTTACATATTTACATTCCAGTGTCAGGCACTACCTGCATTTGTTGATCTTTCTAGAATAATAAACTTTTACAATAGAATATTGGAACGATCAGTTAGTTGAATGCATTAAATATAGTATTTGTTGTAACTATGAAATCACAACCAAAACAATAAACAAAATTATTCCTACCACTAACTAGTATTAGCAACAATGATAAATTAACAATTTACGTGCAAATCAATAAATAAATGAATGTAACTTTTTTAGATTTCCTGAGCTTCTGAACTGAAATATTACAAACTATATTCAACATTGCAATTGATTTTATTAATAATGGCAATGGATTGATTTATGAAATCAGCATTTACATGAGCATTTAATGACGTAATATATATTAGTTTTTCTTGGTTTTAATATAAATGCCTGATTACTGGACCCGTGTTTTTGAAATCTGTGAAATGCAATAAATAAATATTTTTGCATGCAAAATCTTTGAATTGAAATATAATTGACTCTCCCTAAATCAACCAATCTTTAATTTGCATTTTGCTGTAAATCGAATTCGTAATTTTGGAATACGAAAATTTTAATGCAAGTGAAGGTTGGTTGAGTAAATTTAAAATTAGACATAATATTGTTGGCAAAGCCTTATGCTGTGAATCTGCATCTGTTAGTAATGTATAAACCAAAAATCGGATTGAGCAAAAGCTACCTAGTCTTATTGAATCCTACAGTCCTTATTTAATGCAAACGAAACTGGATTATTTTTTAAGTGTCTCCCAAACAGGACTTTAAGTTTCAAAAATCAGAAGTGTTTTGGAGGATAACACAGCAAAGATCGGGTCACAGTATTGCTTGGAGCTAACATGTCGGGCACGGAGAAAATAAAAGTTGTTTTGATTGGGAAAAGTGGCAAACCACGTTGTTTCAGAGAAGTTAAATCCCTTCGACTGGAATAAAAAAGCGCGGATGATTGTACAAATTTCTGAGAAATGGCTGCTAAATCTGGATCAAGAATTGGTAAGTCTGAATCGCAAGATTTTGTTGTTTTTGGAAAATTGTACTAGTCATCCAAAACAGGTACAGGCACGATTAAAATTTATAACTCTTCATTATTTTCCAGCAAACACCCATTGACACGGGTATTATAAAATATGTACATGAAAGTTTTTAGAGAAAAAAATATTTTGTTGCGTATTATATCCGTGTTTGAAGAAATTAACAAACATTCTAAAATAAATCTGTTAGACATGCGTACGTATTACGTTGAAGGCTTGAACATGTGTAACAGAGGATACAATAAAAAATGGTTTCCCAAAAGTTGGTTTTGGACGATGGTGGGACGATGAAGATCTACTACCATTATCATAACTAAAAGCAAATATTGCAAAGGAGTGTGATGAATCAGAACAATTATGGAATCGGCTTTTGAAACTGGGTGTGGACGTGCAAGGAGAATCTTTCCAGGATTATGTACGTATTGACGATAGAGACGATAGTTAGTGATACTCCTACTGAAACAGAGATTTTGGACAGCGTTACAAGTCTAAGTTAAAATCTGGATTCGAGTAGTTCCGAAGAAGTAATGTTCCCCATCAATCAGATATCCAAAGAGCGCTAAGTGTTTTACATTCAGCTCTGGAAAGTAAAGATAGCAAGGACTGTGGGGCAGCACGATAAACACACTGTTCGGATTACTCCTCCCGCACAAGTATTAAATTAATTCGGGACGACACGTGTTTCGGGAATACGTGGATTCCCATTCTCAAGTCCGGCACAGTGTGTTTATAGCTCTGGAAAGGAATGAAAATATCCCCGAAACCGTTTTCATAAACTTGCAGAAGGCAGAAGCATACTTTGAACACCAATTCTATGGCACAGCTTAGAAACAAATTAAAATTTTGGGCTCTTTTTAAACATCAGTAATTAAATTTTTATCATTACATTTTACATTTTGAAGTGTATGTTATAAGATTCCGCTGTTTCTCTTTATTATACATACATATTACAAATTAAAACACATATCATTTTGTGTTTCACTTCCTTTAATTCAAACTCTCCCTAATTTGAACAAATTGGAATACGACATGAGAATTCAATATAGAGAGAGTCAACTGTATATCACAGTACATGGCATCTAGCAATATAACATATGTATCATGTTTAATAGTACAATATGCCCTTATTTCTCTATAAAAGATAATGCATAACTAAATATCCTATCTCCGATATAAATAGGAGATGCTGTTATTTACCAAAAGAGAGGTCCATTGTCTCAGTAGAGTGAGACAGAGAAAAGAGAGATCGAGGCAGTAAGAGAAGGTCAATCACTTGCTTCAACCGAGTATACCCGAGCGCCGATGCTACGCTTAGGATGTAACACAGGGGTGACATTATGGCTGTCGAAGATGGTACAATATAGGTGTATTATTCATATCGGCCACAATGCAATCAAAAGTTAAAATTACAGCTTTATTACTGCTATCTAATATCGCTAATTACCGCTTCGTAAGCTGTAAGCGTCTATAAATGTATCTGCGTACTTACATTTCCCTTTCAGCTAATGTAAGAGTCGCTGAATAATCTGCGACTAAATATACCATAGTAAGTGTTCCAATAATAGACACGCACAATATAATGGCGACTTCTTCGATGCTGTAGAAATCTACAATGCCGCCAGTGCCAGACATTATCAACATAGCAGTCATAATTGAATACGAAATGGCATTCTCCGTTTTATTGGCCAATGCCATATTGTCAGCACAAGGTCTGAAAATGCAAGTATCAAGTATCGATGACAGTTTAAACAAAAGAAGTCGAAGCATACTCTTTGAAACATAATACCATGAAATATAGACATCCTAACATATAGCCTGGATACAGCAGAAACAAGACATATTTTAGCAGTCGAACGTATGCTATATTAAGACGAAAACTGTACTCGAGTCTCTGAAGATAGCTTATTATCTGAAAGGCCCACGTATGGATGAGAGATGATAGACACAAAAATGTATACGGTTACCCTGTAGGATTTTAGTAGCTTCGTGGCTGATAGAATGATGAGCGATCGCTGATGGTGGCTTATACCGCTGTAGTAAGCTATATTATGGAATGGAATGACAGCTAAAATATCCAGTATGAACGTAACTTTCGACAAACGATTTAAGTTTATTTCTATTATCGTAGTCAACAGACCTGTTTATAAAAAAAGCGAAAACGCAATTAGCTATCTTCTAAGAATTGGATTGATTTTTTATACTTTGAAGTTTTGTCTTTATTGTTTTTAATAAATTTGGCTAAATTATTATTAGTTTTAAATGCGTATGAACGTTGAGTGAATTCAAGAAATTTTAGCACTCAGGCAACCAATATATGTTAAAGGTTTAAATTTAGGGGTATTATTGTCTTTTATAATCGGATACACTAATGACATTGCT
>JARFOC010015358.1:0-10501 GCA_031763485.1 Osmoderma eremita
ATTAATACTTTGTGCGGGAGGAGTAATCCGAACAGTGTGTTTATTGTGCTGCCCCACAGTCCATGCAATCTTTACTGAGCCTGTATATATGAAAATAATTTTAATGTGTTAAGCTTAAGACTGTCTACATTTTTCGTAAATAACTTGTTTTGATATCTTAAATGACAACGGATATATCGAGCTTTGCCAAAATAATGCGTCATCCTGTAACATATGTAGCTCGAATACCGTTCAATTATACTGATGGCAGCAAGATAATTTCGGGTATGAGGGCCAAACATTGATGACTTTCTGTCCTTAGGAAACTAAATTGCATTATTGAATTGAAAGAAGTTGGTGAGTTGTAAATTGCCCATATTTACTTATCAACAGATTATAGTTTTGCTTTGGACCAATGGCGTATTTTTTTCAAAATGACATCAAATTTGCCAAATTTATATCAATAGCTTGTAACATTTAGCAGAATTACGGTAGATGATTTACGCCCATGAAATTGATACAAATTATATTTGCTATTTTGTAAATTTGATTATGACTTGTACGTACATATGTGATTCTTGCTACACAATAAATAATAATTAATTTTTGCCAACAGGTCACGAGCCGTCACTGATGTTCAGTATACATTTTCAGATTTGCCTTACGTTAAAATATTGATACATAATCATTAAACACACACAGTCGAGGCACCTGTACTATCTCTATTTGTTCTAATCAGCATAAATAAGTATTGGGTAACATTTCATTACATATAATCATACGTTAAGTCATTCCGCCTTCGATATCAGATTTCTGAGTTTATAGAGCACTTAAACCGTGGATTTCGAAAGTCCTATGTTTGTATTTTCGATAGGGGATTTGTAAATTAGTCCGTCGTATACATTTAGTTGATAAACAATGAGGTTAAGCAGTCAGTGTGCGATGTATTTGACATAATTCATTGTAATGTCTCCGGTACATCAATAGGAACGTTTTGTGTGTAAATCTATGAAAAATTATGACTGCCTCGTGCTGCATTTGCATTTTACGCGCTTGCATTATTTACGTTGTTTATGCGTTTCAAAGGTCACGCGCTGATCATGCGCACGCTTCCATTTGTTCCAAGTGACTTTTTAATAGTCGCAAATAGATTGAACGATGTCCATGCAGTTATATGCACAAATGCATTAAGTTTTCCGTCATAATTGTTCATTTCTTTTCTTTAAATATTGGGATAAGCTAATGCGGCGATCAGAACCACATGCGACTGTTCGTTGAGTTATATAAGTGGGGCACCTACTGAAAATTGAAATCGCTTTTCTTTATTTCAGAACTTTTTTCATAAATATTGTTAAATTGAGAAAATGAGTGAAGCATTCTTGTCGTACATAGGTAGTCGTTGCGAACCTAGATCTGTTAACGTGCAATGTTTTGAGCAGTTTTGGGGAACTCCTAAATCCTATCATAACATTTAGAATCGAAAAGGATGCCCAGAATTATAAAATGAAACTTGAATTTCTGACTTAATGTTCCATGCAGACATACTACAGCATTTGCAAGCACTGGCTTTTCAAGGAAACGAAAAAAAAATTATTGATTTGCCACAAACTATTTTCAGTTTCGGCTTTTTGTGTACGATTTTGATCATTTTCCACAAGCAAAAGCAAATATAATTCATATCAAGAAGAAAAGTTACGAATACAAAGAATAATTGGAAGAATTGCAAGAAGATTTCAAACATCGGCTTGAAGATTTGAGAAGGTTGAATTCTACATTTGTATACTTTATGAACCCATTGATTTGTGATATTATTGATCACGACTTCCCAATTTCTGAAATAATAATTGTGGAACAACCGACTGGGAAATCGGAGTTATTGGCGATGAAAGAAGACCAAGCATTGCAAAGCAGTACAAATCTATCTGGTAACCAAATAAGTTTTTGTATAAACCAGAGCGCCATGAATATTATGAAGTTGTTAATCGATAGCACTAATTTGTTGTCTGCCATCTACTTTAGTATGAATCCTTTTTTATCGGATGCAAACACATTTAGTTTTTTTTTGTTTAATTCCTAGTTTTAAATAAATGGCAACGAATAAAACTTTAATTCAAGGTTGTTTACTCTATACGTACAAACTAGGTACCAAAGCTGCAGTGGCGGCGCGAAAAGTAAATACCGCATTCGGAGATGATGCCGTAAGTAATCGAGCAGCACAGAAGTGGTTCAAAAGATTGTCATCGGGGCTTGACAGATGAAGCATGCTCTGTGAGACCGAAGATCATTAACAACGAGGATATTCAACAGATTGTGGAGGAAAATTCTAGTACAACGTGCCTAGAGCTTGCAGAAAGGTTCAATGTGAGTGATGAAACCATTCGTTTGCACCTTCATCAGCTAGGAAAGGCGTAGAAGTTAAGCAAATGGGTCCCACATGAATTGTCAAGTGATAGCAAATCAAGTCGTCTTACCGTTTGCTCGGCAAACATTTCACGCAACGAAGCGTTCGTATCATTGGTTATCGCCTACTGAGTCGGTACCAGACACTCCCAAAGCTTCCTTACATCCAACAAGATTTTCTTGCGTGTTAGGTGGACAATAAAAGGAATCGTTCATTATAATTTATTGAAAAGAGGTCAAATCATCACTGCTAACTTGTATTGTGAACAGCTTCAGCGTGTACAAGCAGCACTCCTCAAAAAACAACATTCTTTGATCGATCGAAAGAAAATTTTTCTTAAACTCGGGTTGAAAATAAAGTAATGAATGCAGTCCGTCAACTGTTTAATTCAAAATTCATAGATTTCTACAATACCGGCATACAAAAATTGGTCACGTTCGTAAAAGTGTAATGGTGAATAACTATACAGACTATACAGAAACTTAAAAGGAACAGCACAACACAAATAATAAACAAAAATTTGAATAATGAAGATTTAACTTTAAGACATTCTGTGTATTGAATCTAGGTTTTCCAATTTTACAACGTTTATCAGTAAACGACCTTTGAATTCATTAGCAATATATGATATCATAAAACCAAGCCTACAATGAACTATATGTAAATAAAAACAACAAATATAAATGTACATAGTCAGAGTTACTACTCTATTTGCACAGATAGTAAAAATTCCTACAAACATTTACTCATCATAAACATTCGAAGGTAGCATTTAATATTTAATCCCTCATTAGGACCATTACATTAAACTAACGAAACCTAAACATTACACACACCGCAAAGATGCCCTACTACTTCCCAAATTAAGGCCAATACATAAACAAATATGTACATACACAGATATATAATTTACTAATAGGCTTAGGCCCATTTTACTCGTCCACGTATGGGAACTGCGATACTTGACAACGTATTCTTCATTATTGTTCAGACGAGTAACTGTTGTAACAATATAGCAGGCACGATTCTGAATATAACGGGTGTTCAGAAAAATTCGGAATCCATAGAAATTTTCAGTCATGTCTGATATAGAGTGTGATCGAATGATACATACACGTAAATGTCAGTTTATATCGAAAGATATTTCAGTTTGCGAGTAATTGTAACATTGCTTGAAATTGCATAGTAATTATAATAATGATAATATTTATTTGTTGTTTGATCGTTACGATATTAGCAACTGTCAAAACAAACATAGTTAAAAAAATTTACAAACAAGAAATACATCACAAAGATAAAAATTCCTCGTAAGAATAGCAGCACTTATTAATTAAGAAATTCTTGCAATTTCGCTTAAAATCCTTTGGATTATTCATCTTTCTTATATGCAAAGGCAAACCGTTATACAATTTGGCAAAGCAATTTGGTGATTTCTCGAAAAGTGATGTAAGGTTTTTGGGTGGTATACTAATATCACGTTGTTTAGTTCGATAGATCCTCTCGTCTCTAAGATATAAGTGGTATCACTGCCTTGTAGATGTATATACTGGGCAATGTCCTGTGAACAGGAAATAATAGTCTACAACTATCGCGAGATCCCAAACCGAATATCAAGCGCAGGATTCTTTTCTGTGTAATACATGCACGTTTGTAACCTATGCCTCGTCCCCATACCAAGATGTTGTAGGAGATAGAAGAGTATACCAACGAGTAATATACACAAAGCAGCGAGTCACTATCTAAAACTGATTTTAGCTGGAGAATAGCAAAATAAGCTTGATTAAGTTTCTTACATACATGGGATGTATGTTCGTCAAAATTTAGTTTGTTGTCAACTATGACACCAAGAAACTTAACAAAAATTAGTCGAGTAATGGATCTTAGACGGTAATAATTAATTTAAAATTAAGCGTTTTTATATATTGGAGAATTCTTATTAAACAATAAAACCTCTTCACGAGATACCTTACTGTGGAAGAAATTACACATTCCTATTCGTATGCTGTTCATCTCTCGATGATGCATAAAAAGAAAATTACTGAAAATATTTTTGCAAGCAAGAGTTGTATTAAAATGACCATAATAAATTATGAAAGATGTTGAAATTGTCTACCACCTTCTTCCTCCAAGCATTTTACGCACCTCCTCCTAATGCTACTAGGTAGATATATTTTGCAGTATGGGGCTACTTCAAATTTCATTAATTTTCTCTAAAATTCCATCTTGCAAATCTATAGTATCTTGCACTGGTACTTGATAAATTAAATTCTTTAAACACGCCATAAAAAGAAATCACATGGTGTAAGATTACAAGATCTTAGGGGAAATTCATGTTCGATTAAACGATTACGAAACAAAGCTAGCTCATCGTCACGAGGCTGATTAAAGAGAGGCAAGAGTAGTTGTCGTCGATATCTTTCTGAAGTCAAAGCACAATTTAAAAAAAAATTGGAAGGATAATCCTTCTTCTACTTATAGCGCATCAACCACCAATTTTTTGAGGATGTAGAGGAGCTTCAGCTTCATCATAAAAATCATTGGTCTTTGTATCACTCCACATTCCCATGCTGTGTGAGTTTCTACCTTAACTCACACGTCCGAAAAGAAAGTTTTGTCTTGGCGTTCATCATCAAAATTATTTGAAAACCATCACAAAAAACTACTCGTCGGGGATAATCAATATCGAGATGTTACACTCACCGTGTAACCGAAAACAATTCTTTTTTCTAAAATACTATTTTATGATGTTCCATAACTATTTATTTAGGAGAAGTTTAAAAATTGTTTTCCTTTAGATTTTAGTCAACATCTGGGATGCCTTCGTACATTTTTCCAATAAGCCCATTACATTTATTTTACGGAAATGCCGACAGTGCGAATACGTTATCACTTTAACTACCCCTCCCAACAAACATTCTTGACCGGGTAGACAGACGAAAACCCTATTCGTTCCCTGCATACAAAAGATATGCATTTAATTATTCAAATTCAAAATTATATTTCATCTTTCTCTTATTAATTAGAGTGGTGTTGGATGTCATTTTATTATATTACAATTTTCTGAGCGAATGAATACGTAATTAACCCGTGATTTAAACACAGTAAAGCTTTGTTTTTGTATATTTTTAAATGAATATTTGTCAGCCTATGATTGTTTGAACCCTTCGCCAGCCCAGGTAATTCTGCAAATCTTCTTCGGGAGAAAATTTCCAAAGGAAATTTAGTTCGTTTTCAAGTTCGTTTCAAGAATTCGTTGCGACTCATTCACGACAACAAGTGATCTTCGTCCGACCAGGACAGAAAAACGGTGCGTTCTCGTAACATACACAACATAACGTAAGTTCCTTTCCGTCCGCTTAGGACACACTATGTTCGTCTCCGTCAGACCGCCACAAGACAACATCTCGCCTTCGTCCGACCAGGACAAGACCCGGAGCTCTTCCTCTCGGTCCGTCCAAGACAGAACAAAGCGTTGGTCTACGTCTGATCACGACAAGACAATGTTGCTTGTTGTTATAAGTAGCATGTGGTACGTGTTCGATGTTACCTTCACTGCTTCGTTGTTTACCAATTACATTATAAATAATTATTTAATGTTAAGCATTTTTTTTCGTACGTGTTTTATTTCCCACGCAACCAATAATAATTCCAACCAATAACTATAAAACACTTTGCCATTGCTTTACTTAAACAACACATTTTTTTCGCCTAAACATCGTACACCCCCCGCCCGGACTTTTGGTCGCCCACTACTCTCTTGTCGCCCCACACTGCCGGTGCGTCGAAAAACTGGAACAAATCTACTGAGTGTATTCTGGAAAGTATTATAATCAAAAACAAGCTTGGGAAATTCCTTTCAAAATTCTTCTCTTCTTGAATGAGTACTTTCTCTATCTATCGATCTTTTGGCCATTTCGAAAATACGATTCAATTTTGAATGCTTTGTGTACGTTATTAAATACCATTTTTGAATTAAAAAATACACAATACTATTTTTGATATCAAATTTTGACAATTATTGGCAGACAACATTTTGAAATTCCTAATACAAATCATAGACTTAAGTTAGAACGTACGATTGCTTGTCCAAAACGTACTTGATTCCCGATTTTCCTGAACACCCAATAGAATCGTCCATAACAGTTAACGTTCAAAAGTTACACAATTAACGAATTTACCGGATTTAAAAAATGACAGCTATTTCTACTTTTTGCTCCCTCCGTATATAAATTTATGTGTGACAATTAATACAATTTACGTTAAGCTGCTTTATAATAAAATTAATGTAATAATATCATATGTACTAACATACTGACACAAACAGCTAATTTTTTTTGTTTAACATAAACCGTATAAGAATTGGTGTCAGATTACATTAAAACTGCGTTAAGCCTATTTATTTATTATATTCTATCAATATCTGCTTCATCCATGTTTATAAGTAGACGCATAAATAAATCTTTTTTAAATAAAAATAAGATTCTGTTCCCTTGGCCATAATAATTACAATCATCAAGCGTGCCTGATGGTTAGAAATAAGTAGATCACTTAGGAAATCTTTAAAATTTCAATTTAATAACAGTGGTATGTTGAGTAATCTGCTCCCAATGATTTGGACGAATGTACACGAAGCAACTGATAAGAAAATGCATTCGTGATAATTAAGTAAATCTTGGAAGCGCTTCTTAAAATCCGACCTAAATTTCCTCAAAACTTACGCAAGCTAAATTCACACTTTAATGTAAAAATTTGCTCGTTATCTATATGAATCCGTATATGTCTTCAAATATACGTATAACGCTGATGTAATAAAGTATATTTTATTGCTAAAATATACGTTTAGACATTAGCTAAATTTTGTACAGCGCATAGGCGATAAAATTCACAAAGTTGAATAAGCCTCTATTAAACCAAAATGCGTAACTATGCCTGCTTAATGGCATTAACATTCAAAGCAATCTATTATGTTAAAGCGAAAATTTGATTCCCTAACGCGCTTTATGAACGATTAAGCAATTGTGTGTGGTGGTATGTGGAAGATCTAGTAGTTACTGGTACGGAAATATGTTGTACATATATTTACAATACAATGAGAGGATGTAAATTTCTTTTTTATCAATGGAAATATATTACAATTCATTTTCATTTTATGTAGTTTGTTGCGTATATTATTACACGGTAGGTGATACTACACATTACATAAAAATATTGAAGCTTCGAAGTGCGTAATTTATAGCGTTACACTCACCGTGCCACCGAAAACAATTCTTTTTTTTTCGAAAATATTATTTTATAATGTTTCGTAACTATTTATTTAGGATAAGTTTAAAGGTGCGTATACATTAAGCGAACGAACACCGAACTCTGAACAACGAACGTTTGTAATCCGTTCGCGCACAGTTTGGTAACCTGTACACAGGAAGGTAAACGAATAACGAACTGAAAGTTTTTTCATGTCCGCTGTTCGAACGGATGGATAAAATATTCAAAACTTAACCAAAAAATCTCAGAGATTATTTACCAGTTTACTTCTGCTGTTCGATGTTCGCACCAGTACAACAAACTCGTTTGTTTATCGTCTACACTGAGCAGCAATTGTGTTTGATGTACCGCTCTTGGAGCGAACGCAAACGAAAGCAAACCGAAAGTTCGATTCGCCTTTGTATTAACGTACACATCAGTCGAATTCGTCTTTGGTATTCGGTATTCATTCGTTGTTCGGTGTTCGTTCGCCTGATGTATACGCACCTTAAGAATTGTTTTCCTTTAGATTTTAGTCATGCGATGCCTTCACACATTTTTTCATGAAATAAGCAATAAACCGATTTACATTTATTTTCGGCAATACAGACAGTACCAGTACGTCATTACTTTAACTGCCCTTTGCAACAGAACACCCTTGCCCAGGAACACAAAAGCCCTCTTCGTTCGCTGCTTAAAGAAGATTTGCATTTAGTTATTCGAATTCTAAATTATATTTAATCTCTCTCTTCTTAAATATAGTAACCCGTGATTCAAACACGGTAAAGTTTTGTTTTCGTATAAAATTTTTAAATGAATATTTGTCAGCCTGTGATTGGTTGAACCCTTCGCCAGCCCAGATAATTTTGCAACTCTTCTTCGGGAGAAAATTTCCAAAGCAAGTTCAGTTTTGTCTGATTCGCTACAATAAGCAATCTGCGTCCGATCAGGACGAGACAACGGTGGGTCCTCATCCTCCGGACATAACGCGAGTTCCCTTCGTCCACCCAGAACACACAATGTTCGTCTCCGCCCAACCGCGATAAGACATCACCTCGTCTTCGTCCGACCAAGACAAGGCCCGGAGCTCTTCCACTTTGTCCGTCCAAGAAAGAACAAACCGTTCGTCTACGTCACGACAAAACAATGTTGTTTTTTATTATAAGTACCACGTGGTACGTGTTAGGTGTTATCTTCACCGCTTCGAAGCCCATTCTTCAAATTAGGAGCCCCTAAGGTGCCCATCCAAGACTCACGTACTCGCACATGGTCAATTCATTACGTTTTCTAAATTTTAAATAAATATACTTTACTTTGTTCAACCTCTGTTTACGAATTACATTATAAATCATTGCATTATGTTAGGCATGCTTAATAATTCAAGCCGGAAAAAAATATATTAAAACACAATGCTTTATTAAAACTCATTTTCCGAAAAGGTTCGAGCCCAACACAGGAACAAGTAATTTTTTTTGTCAAATTCAGTTTTTTCATAGTCTGCTTGTAAGACTATACACTATTCCCAGCGGTGCTCCCATCTCTTTGATCCGCCCAAATAGTAGTTGGCATCTTGTTCTGCAAAATGGACGTTTACGATGTGATGGCCTCTTCATTCGATGAAAATTTCTGTCCTTCGAGCGGAAGTTTGAGGCTAGGCGACAGAAAAAAAAAGTCGCTGGGGGTCAGATATGGTGTATATGGTGGGTGGTCCATCAATTCATGAACTTCTGCCAGAGCGTCCATTGAAGTGTGAGACGGTGCGTTTTATTGGTGGAACAATACTTCCTTTTTCTTCAAATGCGGCCGTTTTTCCGAAATTTCTGCCTTCCGTTTGTCAAGTAATGACGCGCAGTATGCCCCCATTATTATTTTTCCTTTTTCAAGATAGTCGATTAATCCATGACTATTCCAAAAACAGTCACTATCACTATTCCGGTCGATGGAACAGCGTTCGTCTTTTTCGGTGCCGATTCACATTCCGCAATTCACTATTCCGACTATAACGCCTAAGCTTTTTCGTCATGCCCACAGCCTCCGCTATCTCTCTAACCTTAATTCAACGATTGTCTAGTACCATTCGGTGAATTTTTCCAATGTTTTCGGTAGTGGTAGCAGTTTTTGGTCGTTCCGAACGTTCATCCTCAACCAAGCGAGTACGACCACGTTTAAATTCAGCTACCCAAAATTTTACTGCAGCAAATGATGGCGCAGAGTCCACGTCCATCTCGGCTTTAATTTGCGTAGGAGTTTTGTATTTCAAATGCGAGAATTTAATAACGGATCTATATTCGATTTTTTCCAGTTTTGCAGGAATACGACATAAACGACTGTTAAACAACTGAGCGTACCAAAATCGATTAAGTTTTCAAAATTAAAACTACATTACTAAAGTATTTTTGACGAGTAACGCCACCTTTATGTTGAGGTCGCAAACTTTTCAGACTACCCTCGTATATTAAACATATTACAGATATCTTTTGCGTGTTGCCTTTTTATCCCCGTGAACCGCCAGAATCAAAATTTTCTTCTTTTTTTTTTATTTTTGCTCTTAGCAAGACAACGTTTTCATGCGCTATTCCCAAAAAATGCATAACATTTTAAGCTTTTTTCAACAATTTTCATCAATAATTGACCTATTATTAAGAGTAAATAAAGTTAAAATGTAAAAATGTAAAATTGCAAGAGAAATGGGAAGTTACATTTACAAAGAAATGACGGAGACTGTAGATAAGCTACTATAGATCGTCTCAACCTCCGTATGCAGTATAGGATAAAATACCAAATTTTATCTCTTACTATCCTAAGTTGCTGTCATTAGCGCTATCTTCACTTTCGATTGCTATGTTGCAACTTATTTACATATGTCGGCGTCGGCAAAGT